>JANHFL010010429.1:32179-48577 GCA_032468155.1 Oxyrhabdium leporinum
AATGAGAGGGAGAGAGGGTCTGAGGGAAGTCTTGCCTTAGCACTTGGCCCCCACAGGTGCCCCCACACAAGTGACGTCAAGCTGGCCACGCACACCCCAGCCACACACACACCCCGAGGTCAAACGCAACCCTGATGCAGCCCTCAATGAAATCGAGTTTGACACCTCTGCTCTAGACTCAGCTTGCCCACTGCTAGAACCAATGACTGCTTCCTCTGCACCATCTCCTTTTCCAGCAAATACCCTTGACTCATTAATTAGACTATATAGCTTTCAGCAAGCCTTTGGCCCTAGCAGTTTTAAGGGAAGCATGCATTTTGTGTACTTAAATTCTGACTTTGTAGCTATTCAGTTGATTTTATTTTATTGCTCTATTTGACCTAGGGTAATGGGGTGGATTATAGCTATTTTAGGTAAATAAATCAATGTCAGTGTGAATAGAAAGCTCCTACATTCAAGAAAGGGTGCCACCCATTCATGTCCAACAAACATTTGATCAGGGAGGGAGGAGATAGTCCTGCATGTTCTTTGAAAGTGTGAAAATGGTTTGTGTAAACCGTTGGTAGAGTTAATTACTCTGGTGAAGACACCTGGGAGAAAGATCATCCATCATTTTCTCAGCCTGTGATGCATTTCCCTTTGGCAGTCATCCATTTTAATCTACGTAAGATACTCAGTTCTAAATAAATATGCATTGGATTATATTACTATGATGTAATATCAACATCAATTACAATTATCAATCAATATTTTAAGATGCCATCATATCCTTTCAGACCAAGCTCTCATGAAATAAATTGATTTCTTAAACCAAAGTTACAGCAGAGGAAATCTTCAGCAGCCAGTCATCCTCTCTTCTTTGCATAACATTTCCCCCTTTTTTTCCCAACACATATTTATGGGTACCAGAAAGAAAGTCCTTCAGTAAGGCTGTCATCTTTTCCTCATTCCATTTAAAAAAAAAAAAAACACACCTCCCACACTTTCAGTAATGTGAATCTGCATTTCTTTCCTTCTTCCTCCCTTCTTTCCTTTTTTAACTTTTAATCTTTAGTTTAAGTGATTTCAGACTTGATATGTGTGAATACCTTCAGTTTATTACCCCTCCTGGCTGGGTATTCTCAAAAGCAGAAGAGATTCTTAGTCCACACTCCACATACAAAGAGGCAGAATGCTACAACAGCAGACTGGATGGTAGCACTTCAGACTATGAATTGGGCACATTCTGCCAGTTTTAAGACACATTTCACAAATCAGACTGAAACATTACTGATTGCTATGCTAATAGTCCAGTTTAAAAGGCGCTTTGTTTCCTCTGTTTTCTATTGATCCTTGTCTGTTATCTCTGTTTTTCTAGAAAGCCAAATTTTGAGGGGGCTCTTCCTGTCTAAAACATCCATTCCAGAAAATCCTGTTTGTTTGCTGTTTGTTTATTAGTTTAACAGCAGAGAAGGAAGTAAAAAATAAAACCCAAAGAACAATTTTCTGTCTTGGTGTTTCTGCTGCCACCACTATGCTAATACAGGTAGTCCTCGACTTACGACCACAATTGAACCCAACATTTCTGTTGTTAAGTTGTTAAGATGTTTAAGTGAACTTTGCCCCATTTTATAACCTTTCATGCCACAGTTGTTAAGTGAATCACCGCAGTTGTTAAATTAGTAACAACGTTGTTAAATGAATCTGGCTTCCCCATTGAGTTTGCTTGTCAGAAGGTCACAAAAGGGGATCACATGACCCTGGAACACTGCAACCGTCATAAATATGAACCAGTTGCCAAGCATCTGAATTTTGATCACGTGACCATGGGGATGCTGCAACGGTCATAAATGTGACAAATGGCCATGAAGTCACTTTTTTTTCAATGCTGTTGCATCATTGAACACTCACTAAGGAAACTGTTGTAAGTCGAGGACTATCTGTATGCCATTCTTTTTCTGCATGTGCGTTTGAATCAGTGTTGACTTCTTGTGACTGCCTCGACAAGACCCCTGTGGTTTTTTTGACAAGATTTTGGAAGTGGTTTGCCATTGTCTCCTTCCTAGGGCTAAGTGAGAGCACCTGGCCCAAGATCACCCTGCTGGCTTTGTGCGCAGGTGGGACTAAAGCTCACTTTCTGGCTTGGTGCCTTAGCTACTACACAACACTGACTTTCTTTCTTTTATTACGGGGTGTGCAGTGCAATGATAGCAGCAAAGTGAGTATCCAGCAGGTGAACAGGACGTGCACGTGCTCTAACTCCTGTCCTCCTGCACTTACTAGCACCAGGAAGAGGCAGCCTGCCATGGAAGGGGATCTGGAAAGGGCTGGTATTTATATTTGGAACTATTGGCCATAAGGCCCTCAAAGGTGCTGGGTAGGCTGGGCTTACGCTGATCAAGGGCTTCATTATCCAGACTACTATTTTATTTTCAAAAACCGCTTAATATTCCATGTTAATATTTCTTGATCATCCAGAAATTTATTTTGAAAATATTATTGTTCCATGATAAGCTAGGCAGAAACCTAAGCAATAGACATTCTGCCTATTCTGGAAGAAACTTTCAAACCCCCCAGAAAAATAAACACTGAGGCAATACGTATTCTTGACTTCTCAACATTGACAGGCTATAAAAGGGATCATAGAAAATCTATTGACTATTTCACCAATGCAGGAAGTCAAAAGTTCTTGAGTTCTATAGAATTCTTGATATAATCCATACATCACAGCAAAAGAACCATGAATGTAGAACTACTTGGCTGATTTTGTTTTATTTTTCTCTAGCATGGTTTGTGGTTTGAGGCTACAGCACTTTCAATAAATGGGTATCACCTATCCTTTCTTTTCCATTAGAGTGGTTAGAAGGATTACTTTTTCTGTGGCTACATGCATATTTAAATATTTAAAATATATGTATGTAGCCACAGAAAAGGTTATCCTTCCGATTACTCTAATGGAAAAGAAAAGCTAGGTGATATCAATAGGAATTATGAAAATAAATCTGAGATTAAATAGTGTTTCTGGTGGTGATTTCTTGATTCAGCCTCAATTATTATGCTGTTTTCCCGGGTCTATCCCTTTCAGCTTGAGAAGACAAATTAGAAGAGGTAAGCAAAGAAATCCATTTGTTGGTGACATTCCAAGTGTCCCCAAGGGGAAAAAAAAACCCAAGCCCTATTCCTGAGCTTGGCATGAGGCCCATATTCATTCTAAAATATGATTCTGCCTTTGTTATTCAAAATGGTGCAATCAATATCACCAGGCCCAGTCTACTTGATAATGTGTTAACATGGGAATGTAATGATGTGGTGACTGACAAACAATTAAAAGCTGGTTCTCACAAGCCAGTCTCGGAATTGCGTCATGTCAAAATGAAAATGGAGACTCAAATGATTGACTGCTGGTCCACACTGAGACAGGTATGATTTAGTTCAGATCTAAATATCCACAGATTATATTGCCAAAATTCAATGGCAAATGCTCTATTTCTGAAGGGTAGGGTAGATAGTAGGTTGGGATGGGAACTATTTTTCTCCCAAACTTTTCCACCCAATTTCCAATTGCAATAAAGCACAGGTTGAAAAAAAAAATGAGCTGAAAAATTCACTCCTGGCAATGTCCAGAAGATTTCTTGCAACTCTTTTGACCTCAGATGACCAAGCTACAATACTCTGACTCTTCAAATATTGCCCATCTTGCTGTAAAGATGAGCCATGCTCAGGTATACCTCAGATCTTTGAAAAGTAGGAGACACAACACCTTTATAATTAAAAAAAAACCCCACACAAAATAGCAAGGGAGTACTTTAAGCCTCTGCTCTCCCCAAGGCAAAATCAGCTCTAGATTTCTCATTTACAAAATGAGCACAAAACACAAAAAACATTATGAAGTATGGTAAGCCCTATGAAATGTTAATAGGGGTCAATTCATTCTCGTCAAGCTCTCTACCTAAAACTTGGGAAGTGGTGACAATGTGAATTTGGCGGTTGGCTGCAATCCAGTGCTATAGATAACCATACTGTCACTTCATTCTGTTCCAGAATAAGTATCCATAATGCAGGGTGCAAAAATGGATTAAGAAATAGTAAGCAAAGGAAATAAAGGTATGAGATAAGAGAAAAGGAAACACAGATAAAACCATTTTATCCCAATACAATTCAGAACTGAAGAAGCTTCTTGGGTGAGAAGCAAAATATTTTCAAGTCTAGTTGCCTTTTTAAAAAGCACCTTTGGGACAACTATGACTTGGGTGACTGAGAATCTCCATAGACATTTAACCATTCAGCGTTCTTTGTACCTCTCTATCCTCCAAGATCAGCCAGTCTTGTTTCCTCCTTATCCATACATTATTAAAAGTTTTTACCTCTCTGTTTTGGAAGACCTCATCAGTTTCATCCAGTCATAACTTTCTTGGTCCTCCCCTTCCTTTCAACCCCTTTGACCTTCCTTCTTATATTTGTACATGTAGTCCTCGACTTACGACCACAATTGAGCCCAACATTTCTGAGCCCATACATTTAGTAATACAGTTGTTAAGTGAATGTGGTGTCCCCGTTGATTTTGCTTGTCAAAAGGCTGCAAAAGGTGATCACATGACCTTGGGTCACAGCAGCAGTTGCCAAGCATGTGAATTTTGATCATATGATCGTGGGGCTGCCACAAAGGTCGTAAATGTGAAAAATGATCATAAGTCACTTTTTTCAGCGCTGTTGTAACTTTGAACAATCATTAAATGAATTGCTGTAAGTCGTGGACTACCTGTATTGTGATTTGTACATTCCCTCTGTTTGACCAACCCATCTCAAAATATTGCTTCCATCTTGATCAGTCACTTGGTTTGGAAATATATTCACACCTCAAGAAGGAAAGCCAAACTTAAACTAGGATGAAATTTCAAATTTGTTCCTTGGACCCGAAAAGAACCTGAATAAGTCATGGTAGTTTAACTGAAATCATTGTCATCTCTCCCAGGCTGCTCCCTTAAAAATGAGAAACCAAGGATTTCTCATTGCATATGTACAGATATTGCCTGCAATTTCAAATATGTATAAGTAGTCCTCAACGTATGACCAGAATTGAGCCCATAATTACAGTGATAAATCACGATGGTCATTAAGCAGGTTATCACATGACCGCGACCAATTTTACCACCTTTTTTGTGGCGGTTGTTAAGGAAACCCAGTTTACTATGGGATGTTTTTTTGCTGGAAACAGGAAGTAAATGCCAGTTCCTACCAAAAACATCATAAATTGCAGTGACATGACCACAGGACACCACAAATGGCTGTAAATGCAGGCAGTTTGCCAAGCACCCAAAATGCAACCACGCAACTAGGAAGGAGGGGCTGTCAGAACTTCAAATCCAGGTCATAAATACCTTTTTCAGGGTTCATGAATGGTCACTAAACATATATGTAAATCTTTAGCCAAGCCAAAAACATGGGTTAGTTCCAAAAGTGAGCAAGGCTAAACGTTAAAAATTAAATTAAAAAAGGCCTACTCTGACATGGTGTCTTTCCACAGAATATCCAGAAGGATCAGCTTCATCAGTTCTCATCTCTTTGGTTTCGCCCCACTTGCACCAACATGCCCTGAGTAAAAACTAAAAGTAAAAGGAGTTCCTGTGGGTTTTACTCCGCTAAATCATAGCCAACTTTAGGCGATGGTGCTCATCTCCATTTCTAGGCCATTGATCCAGCACTGTCTGAAGATATTTCTTCAGTCATGTGGCCAGCATGACATCACGCCACAGCACAGAATATGCGGTAAAACATGGAGCGCTGTTACCTTCCCACCAAAGTGGCATCTATTTATCTCCTCACATTTACATGCTTTTGAACTGCTAGGTTGGCAGGAGCTGAGGCAAGTGACGGGAACTCACTCCATCGCACGTGGTAGAACTCAAACTGCCAGAGCACAGACCTTCTCCAGTGTGTTTTAAGCCGCTGAGCCATCGGGCCTCCCAACATGACCTGATAGCATTTATTTTTTCTGCTATGCCCTCATGACATAGCCTTCTTCTCATCCACCACCCCTGAGTGAGACTGGTTTAAGTCCTTGACTGCTCCAGTGTTAAAGCAGATTTTGCCATTTTATTCTGATACGGTCTGAGGAAGCCTCAAATTGTGTAAAATTTGTTAGGTTTAAAATATCTATTATTTTGGAGGGAAGGTAGGCGTGGGTTTCCGCAAGGTGCAAAGGGGGCAAATGACATGTCCGTGATGGCAGACTTGTGTCAGCCATGATGTTATTACATAATCTGGCCGCTTGCACACTAACATCATAATGCTCATGTCATCATTTTGAAATCTTCTTGGCTTCTTATGGGTACCATTGAAAGCAGATGAGCTCAATGACTGTGAACAGAGGCCATAGAGGCAGGATAAGTATCAGCAATGGGAGAGCAAATTACATGCCGGTATTGTTTTCTCCTGAATTAAGGATGGGTGGAGAGGAGTTCAGCTAAGCAAAGGGAAAGGCCCTCCAGTGGCATGGTGCCTGAGGGCCCCCATATCTATTCCAATAAACTGTTAAAATACGCAGAAGAAAGATACAGCATCCTGGTAGTGGTAAGGGTTTTGTTTAATCATTATGTCCCATTTTATGGCTCCATTTTATCCTGATGTCATGAGCAGATTCGGAGTCTTAACTACCCCTAAGATCTGGCAAAGTTCAGTCCTCCTACTGACCCCTAGTGGTACAATGCAACCAAAAGGAATGTATCCCCAAGTGGTATTAAATGAGCACTTTGGAGAGAAAGTAAATGCAACGCAATGCAGCTTCTGCTGTACATTGTGAAGGCAGAGGACAAGACCAGGCAGATCTGTGGTTTGAGTTATATAGATATTTCAGGTATGCAGCTTTTTATTTTGAGGTCAAAACAAACACTTGCCTAGTTAAAAATTAAGAAAGGCTAGTTTGGTTCCTTATTAGCAAAAGGATATATAAAAAAGCCTTTGATTTTCTCATAGCAAACAATCAGATTAATGAAGATATTGGTTTTCATCTACTGTATGTAGGACAATATTGGAGAACCACTTCCCCAGAAAGCAAGTTCCCCCAAAACCATGGGGAGCAGCAAATAAACCACATTGGTCTTAGTTATATGGAACCTGACAATATATTGCATGTTATGTGGTTGTTATTATTGAGCATGCTTCCTTGATGAAGAGCTCAGTGTAGTTTTAAATTTATTGGGATGTTAAAATTTATTATACTCCATTTTTAAACAAAGGATATATCCAAAACGGCTTAAAGGAAAAATTCACCCTATGTTTAGACCGCAAATACGTTCAAATGTTGCATGGCATGATGTATGTGTATACATACAGATTTACACACAGTCATCATAAGTAGCCATTCTATACTGTAAGCAGCACAAACTGAGAGGTAGCATGTGCCTGTCCAGACGAGTATGCTTTACTTTAGCATTATTTCCCATGATAAGGAAATGCTTTGCTATTAGTGATAAACAACTGGCTTTGCTTTTCTGTAACCCTGGCATACCTTATTTTCTTTTGAAGTGCTTCCCATTCTAAATGATCTCCATTTGAAAAAAAGGAGGAGGAGGAGGAGGAGGAGGAGGAGGAGAAGGAGGAGAAGCAAGAAAAGGAGGAGAAGGAGGAGAAGGAGGAGAAGGAGAAGGAGACTGCAGCAAGTGTTGCCCAATCACTACCAAACTAATTGAGAGGCAGAGTTTAGGAGCGGAGCTTTAGGAGGATCTGGCAAGGGGCGGGGAAGTAGCTGAGGAGGCAGGGAATCTAATGAGGACCAAGAGTGTATAGAAACACCTGTCGGAGTCACTGGCTTCTGAGTGTCTCTGCTTAACCCGCCAGGTGTTTCATCATCAAACAGAAGAACCTGGCTCTTCTAGTCAGCCTGGAATGAAGACAGTCATTTGGGCTTCTTTCTTCTTCTTCCCACTCAGAGCCTGAAACAACTCTGCATCATTTCTCAGCATCAAACCTACCATCCACAAGAGCAACAAGTGATGGAGCAAGGTCAGTGAAACACCATGCTTCTTTGTCTTCTCCTCCTTTCTCTTTATTCTTTTGAAAGGAATATTCAGGAGGCTGATTGACTGAAAAGCGTGCTTTAATGTAACTGCTTGTGCTTAGGGAGCTTTTCCTGATTTTACCTTTTTCTGGTTGATGAGGACTAAGTATCAATAAGAGTCACGAGGTGCTGAGTTACATGGCATAGTTACAGCGTTGCTTTCTGGATAGCACTATGCTGGGTTCCTCTTCCTAGCTGTAATTCTTGTCTCATCTGAAGGCTTTCCTTGCCTTTTGCTTTGAACTGGATGATTCACGTCACCTAAATTCTGCCTAACCGCGCAGGAAGATTACTGAACATTAGTGGTGGCCCAAGCAGAATAGAGTCATCCAGCTACCTCATCACATGGTCAAATGAGGCGTCATCTTGCAATAATGGTTTTAAAGCATTTCTATCTGCAAGTTGCAACTTGATAGAAGCCCAGTGTAGGGCCTCTGGACACACATCCTAAATGTTCCTTTTTTTTCCTTTTTTTTTTTTTTGCTCAGAAATAATGAAGTCAAATCCTTAGGCAGGCATTTATGTGGGGAGGTACAGAGACTGGGTGGAGTGATAAGTATATCACGGGTGACGTACATACAGAGACCTCAGGAATTTGATCCTCTCAGTAAGCATTCTAAGAAACTTCAGTATGAGCTCACCTGATTTGCACCTCTCAAACGAACAAAACGATTGTTTGAATTTTATATCCCTGAATTTGCAATGTTATTTTAAAAGCCTACTAATGTATATTTAAAGATGTGCATTTTAGGATAACTTATGGTTAGAAATCCACTTATATTGATGAAACAAGTTATAAACCTACATTTCTTGTGAAAATATGTTAAAACATTTTATAGATGGCTAAATGTTAATTTTTGTACAGATTTCTCTTTCACAGAGAACTATAGAATCAGGATGGGGTAGATTTGAACAAGCTGTAACATTGGCATGGACAGAATTTGAGTGATTTGTTCTTTCTCCAGTGCATGCATTCAAACATATCTTTAATGGCCCTTAAGTCTTCCCTGACAAGATATGTTGCAGTTGAATCCAAGTTGACTTAAGATGTCAGATGTTGAGCAGAATTTGTTGACAATGAAGGTAACATTTGTGAAACTGCATTGCTTTGGGGTTGGAGGAAAACTTTTTTCTAGAAAACTATTTTCAGTTGGCATTCCCATTCTTTTTCTCTCTGGGCATCAAGTAGATACCTGCCCAAACGGTGAGGGGAAAACAAATTGAGGGTGCTGCTCTGTGGCCTAACTCTTGGTACTAATTAAATAGTTGGACAAGGCATCTCAACAGCAGGAGACTGAAAAGTGGAGCAGTAGAATCAGAAGCTCCATGTGGTAGAAATGGGCTCTTTATACCAGCACTGACAGTTGCAGGGGAAAATGAAAAAGTTTGCAGCTTGATGATTAAAACTGTTGATAGGATTTATTGATCATCAGGGATGGGAAGAGGGGAATCTCTTTGCTATCACCATTTCTGACAGGGACAGGATTCAATTGGAAAGAGTATGCTACTCCCTGAATCAATGATTTGGTCACTTGTGTTTCTGCCACCACTCAAAATGATATGCAAGATGTCAGTTAGAAGTTAGACATTAATTCTGTTCCACATTGTTTGATGGGCCTGTCAGAACATCAGGCAGAAAGGCTTATTCCTTGTCTCCTTCACTGCCTTTTACAAAGAGCATTACAATAGTTTTTTTCATCCTGAAGACTGGAGAAGGTCTCGTGTCAGCAGTGCAGCGTGCTTAATCTAGTATATGCATGTATCATAGAGTTCTTGTTTTGTTGCTAGTAAATATTAACATTTTAAATTACATGCTGGAACTGCAGCCAGTATGTATCTTATAGAGATTCCTTTCCTCTCCTATTTTGTCTTGTAAATCAGATGACCAAGAGGCAAGAAGCGTGTTTGTGTAAATGAATAAGTTATTATAGAGGGGGTGGGTGGGATTGGAACATTGTCATTCTGGAAGAAGAATTTTTAATATCAAGGTCATACAGTCCTTAAGTTCTACATAGGTGGTCCAGGATTGTAACCATAGTAGCTTGTGGTAAGGTTTATTTAAGAGCAGCATTTGATGTCTATGATATCTTATAGGTTTTAGCAGTAGTCTGCTTGATGCGAAAATCTAGGAGTTGAAATCCACACAACTGGAAATCATGCAGGTTTAAGAAAGCTGATGTAATGTACATTTTGTTCACATATGGTGTGTCCACAGCAGGATGTGAACTCAACAGAACCTTCTTGCTCATGCTCTTTAGCAACATGAGATAATAGGTTACTAATGATTGATTGTCGTTGTCAGCCCTATCCCCCAAGAATTTTTCCAATCTCATTCTAACGCCATCGAGGTTGCTGCCAATATTGTAGGCATGATGCTAGATTAAAATTAAACTACTTCATATTCACATGATGTGAGAACCCAGCAGTATGAAATTCAAATCTGTTCTTCTAGGCAGACAGCAGTTTATAGGCAGACATGGGTGGGTGAACTCAATAATTTAGACTTATCCACTAAACAATAGTTAAAATAAGTAAGTCTTGAAGTGATAACAGCTTAATAGAAGTGATGTATGAAGCCAGCCATTAAGTCACCATCTAAGTCAACCAGATCCATATTTTCTTTCTTTTTTTTTAAAAAAAGGCTTAAAGCACTATGACAAGCTTTGTATTTTAGGCTATGTGCAAAGCCTTATGGTAAGGCTGAGAAACTAGTAGACTCATCAGTATATAAAGAGTCCTGTTCTGGGAGCAGATTGATTGCAGAAACATGCAAATCTATCAGGACTTTTGTAGTTTTAAAGTAGGAAGTTGGGGATTAACAGCTGTTGTATTGAAAGAAGATGCTATGCTATAGTTTAAGTCGTAGAATATTTTATCAAAACCAGGTTATTTCTAAAGATATAGAAAAATTAAGGATGTAGGCGGCTATGTACCTATGTATGTATTTTACAATCATGGCACACTGGTTTCATTGTGTGTGTGTGCGTGTGTGTGCGTGTCCACACAAGAAGAAAGAAAACAAGTTCTATGCAAGAACAAGAAGACTTTTACTCTGCATAGTGTCCAGAATATCTTCTCGGGTTCCAGCATGGAACTATAACACTGACAAGAACCTTGGGAGAATTATAATCTCCAGGGGTCGGCACTAATGAGGTTTGGCTTGTTTTCAGACCCAACTTATAATTTCTTACCATTCTCCGGAGCAAGGGAATCTCGGACTTAAGTGTTATCTGTGGTTTAAGTTCCTGGCTATTAAAGACTCGGGTAAAGGACAGACAAATGAACTCCACTGCCATTTCTAGATGACCGAAAGATCTCTTGCAGTATCGCCAGCGTGCTGCAAATACTTTTAGTGGTAATGTGTGTAATTAATTTAGTAACACTCTCTGTTGCTAGATCTCTTTGAGGGCTGAGTCAGAGGGAGGGAACACTGAAATGACTGGAGAAGCACATGGAGTGACACCAGCTGGGATTCAAAAGAACATGTCACAGTACACTTCTTAAAGAGCAAAGGAACACAGTTTTGGCATACTTCCACCCCTTAATGCTATATAATTTGTTGTTCATGGCTAGGTTTTGCATGTTCATTATCTACCGTATGCAGTTCTACAGGAATAGGCAACATGGTATCTGTCAAGTCCGTTACACAATCCTTAGGCAATCTTAAGGCACCGAGATGTCAGAGCCAAATCCCACTAAATTCAGCGAGTCTTCCTTCTGAATAAATGTCTGGCACTGCTCTGCAGGAAGGCAAGACAAAATCGATAGATAGATGTCCCAAACCCATTCCTTTTGTGTTGAGGGTGATTTGCAATCTGAAAGTATCTTTTTGCTTTGTCCTTAATTTCAAAAGTCCCTCCTCAAAAATATTTTCAGCCTTTGCCCAGAGCAACTTATTCTTTCCTTGGGGGACATCAACAAGGTAGTGACGAGAGCATCAGAAAGATAAGAAATAAATGGGATATCACAAATAGAAAGGGAAAACAGGTGAACAATCCTATTTAATTCTAGATCCCGTGTCTTAATCCCATCCATTTGTTGGCTCACAATCGCCAATAGCTTAGAATACAGCTGCAAAGGCTACCATCTATGCTGCAGTATTTTTACTAGGGGTGTCAAACTCAGGTCGTCACGACAGCATCATGTAACATATCGGGACATTTCCCCCCTTCGCTAAACCGGGCATGGGCGTGACCAGCGCGTGACTCATCTGACCCATGGGCTGGGAGGTTGACAGCCCTGATTTATACAGAACTGGATACAACAATATATTCATTCTGACTTCAGCTGCTGGGCTACACGTATCTAATCTCAAAGGATTTCTATGCTGCCACCATTATCCACTTCCTTGCAGTTGACTTCATGGTTGCTGATTTTGAAATGTAGAGTGAGGTATGAGAGAGTCGGGGGATCCGATGATCTTGAAGCCCTGCAAAGCTGGAACATGAGAAGGCAGATTTTGCTAGCACAGATCTTAAAGGAGCTAGTGATAAATTGATTCAGGTGACATGATGAGAATGGGCAGGGCCAGAGCAGATGCCAAATTGCCACATAGATCCCCATGGAAAGATTTGGGCAATTTATTCCATTTTTTAAAAAAATCTATGAGAAAGGAGACCATTTCATAATCTAGGTTTGGGACTAGCAATATTTGGCAAGTGAACCTACAAAGTCACCACAGGAGGCCAACTAAAACTGTATCAAATATCCTGACTGCCGTAACTGGCTGCTGTTAGCATGTTTGTCACAGATAATTGAAAACTGGAAAGCAGGAGGAAAATAAGATTTTAAAATTTTCCAATTACATCAACTTCTGGGGTGCTTCTCTCCAAGACTGAGATCGTGTGAGGTCCTAAAGCTTTATATCTGGCTTCTAAGCAATCTAATTCCCTTATCAAAGGATCTTTCGAATACTGTTGGCCCAAAAAATAAATGTAGCAATATCAAAGGCAAACTCTTTTACTATATATGAGGTTCGTAATTATTTAGGTGAAAGGCAGTAGTACTATGGAAATATTTCACTCACCCTATTGAGAAACATAATTTCTTGTTTCATGCTCCTAAATTGCTCTCTTGTTTTAATGCATTAATTTACTCTTGAGTCTGGGATATTCTTCAGTTCCACAGAACTGAGTGGCACGCATGGTCAAACCAGATTTTATCATCTGTTCATTAAAAGAAGGAAAACAAAAAAAAAAAAATACACAGCTTTTGTGACTGCCAAGAAAAACTAAAAATGAGGAAGTATAGATCTGGGGAAATTTCAGAAATCCCAGTGGAGTGAGCAAGATTTTTAGTGGCAAAAACTTATGGTCCTGAATTGCTTCTACTTAGTCCAATGAGTTAAGCAAATTAAGAAAACATACGCAAGCAATATAATTTGCATAAAATCATAGAGAGAGAGCACCATCTGTTGTCACACAAGATTATAACAGCATTTGGGAAGGTACATGCCAAATCTCATAGAACTAACTATACATACTATTTAAATCCTTCCTTTCAGAAAGCTTTTTCTCACTGAAAGCCAATTTTATAACCATTTCCCCAAAGATTTTGGCTTTTGTAGACTTTGGAGCCAACAGAATGCCATGGTTTTGATCACTTTCCAAAAACATAAAGTACTGTATTTTTAACTTACCTGTGAGATATGTCATAGGTTAGAGGTGGAGGATAGAAAACATATAGAGCCTCGGCTGATTTGTGATTTGTGTATTTAATAACAATGCAATAAGCCTTTTGGTATTCAAGGGATGGGCACTGGCTCAAGTTGCTCCACTACACACTAAGGCAACCCTGTCCTACTAACTGAGAGATGGTAGAATGTTTATGAACTGCCAAAGGCATGACATCAGCTCCGCTGATTCCTTGGGAAGAGAAAAGCAGATGTCACCCTGCACTACTGGAATTTATAACTGTATGGGAAAGGTGCGCCCACAGAGACCCCAAACTAGTCTGTTAGGGCAGGGGTCTCCAACCTTGGCAACTTTAAGCCTGGCGGACTTCAATTCCCAGAATTCCCCAGCCAGCTTTGCTAGACCGAACCGATGCAAACAATGAGCATCCGTTTAATGATTTGTCTCTCTCTTACTACACAGAGAGAAACACTTTGCCCATGTTCTAAAATACCCATATTTTATTCTTTGCAAGGGTGGCCAATTGCTTATGCAGAGGTTCCTCTCTGTTTACAAAAGTAACAACTGCCAACAACTGCATTGCACATGAAAAACATGAGTCCCTTTAACACAGTTTCCTCAGACATGAAAAAGTTCAGCGTATGCAATTGATTGAAAGCCTGATTTCACAAAAACCCACTGCTTGTAAATCCACTGTGACACAGCGCGTGATAAATCATTGATAAAAGAGACTGAGACTTGGATAGATTAGGGTTGTTCTAGCATGAATGGGCACGTTGTCTAATTTGGTTGGCTCTATAGAAAGCATCTGATGGGGAAGAGCGGAGTTATTCATTGTTCCAGTGTAACCTTTTATAAAGGTTTGTGGTATTTTCTCTCCTGCTGGCCTCCCCGACTTAGTTTCTAGTCGTGAGTACTGACCACGTAACTATTTGAGGACTTTTAATTCAACAGATCTGAAAGATGTGAAGCTAGGAATTACAGGAATTGCAGTTCAGCCTATGTAGGACAGGGGGCAGGTTTGAAAAACTCATTGATGGAATTGAATCTCTTCACTGGAATTCCTGTATTTTATTTCCATTGTTCTTAGGAGAACGGCAAAGACTTTCCTTTTAATGACAGTGGGTGTTTGCTGACAGATAAAGAGCTCTTTGACAATGGCTTGGAGGAGGAGGAGGAAGAGGATGGCTTTCCTTTTCAAGTTGGCAATTTGGAAATGTCAAATACTGCAGACAAAGTGAAAACTAAAAAACGGAAGGTGGGTTGCATCAGAGTTGTTGTTGTTGGTGTTTATCATACAGCCAGATGTCTAGAGTGGATTTGGTATTTTTATCCACCGGAGTCCTTTTCAAGGACATCATCATCATCATCATTATCATTGTTATTATTATTTTTGGGCTGCAGAAGTTGTTTAGGGAAAAAAACAAAAAAACAGAATTCCCTAACCAAGAGGCAATTTGGCTACGTTGGAGTAATTTTTATTTTTTATCCTTCGTCTCCCATAGAATCCCATCAAGTCCCTCAAATATGAGATGAAAATTAACATTCCCTTTTTGGTTCCAAACAGCTATTTTTAGAGAGTGAGGATTACAAACATGTGATGGATGAAAATGAAGGACCGCTTTTAAAAGAATCTAGAAAAAGGGTAAGTACTTCTCCCCCCCCTCCCCAATATATTGACTTATATTTGGCTTTATTTTCTTCCCAGTTTTTGTTTAACTTAAGTAGAGATTCGTATGGTAGCATATGTGTCTTCCAACTTCTGCCTTTTTAATTACTGTATTTTTCAGGCTATAAGACACACTCCCCCCCCCACCCAAAAAAAAAGTGGGTGGAAGTGTCTTGTGCGTCTTATACAGCGAATGTTGCCAAAGCCTCGCCCACCCACCGGCCCCCACCCTTCGGCCTCTGCCTCCCAGCAATTTGCCTCCCTGCAGCAAGCAGCAAACAGCCCGGTCAGCTTCAGCACAGCCTGATTTACACGAGCAGCTGATTGGTGGTTGGATCTGCTGATTGGTGGTTGGTGGTTGGATCTGCTGATTGGTGGTTGGATCTGCCTCACAGAATACCACCAATCAGCTGTTCCAGGCTGCGGGGATTGCCGCCGGCCATTGGCGTTGTCGCCGCCACTGCCACCGCCACCGCCACTGCCACCTATCGCCGCCTCCAAGCGCCCCATTTTCAGCCTGTTCCAGGCTGAAAATGGAGCGCGCGGAGACTGAAAATGGGGCACGCAGAATCTGAAAACAGGATGCATGAAGGCCAAAAATGGGGTGTGCAGAGGCGGCGATGGGCGTCAGCCTGGAACAGCTGATTGGTGGTATTCTGGGAGGCAGATCCAACCACCAATCAGCTGCTCGTGCTAAATCAGGCTGTGCTGAAACTGACCAGGCTGTTTGCTGTTTGTTGCAGGGAGGCAAATTGCTGGGAGGCAGAGGCAGGGGATTTTTTTTTTTTTAATGTTGTTTTCCTCCCCAAAAGCTAGGTGCGTCTTATAGTCCGGAGCGTCTTATAGTCCGAAAAATAAGGTACATTTCACAATACGCTTTTAAAAGAATTGCTTATTCCAAGATTTTCCTTCCTTTATTTAGAAGCTGAAATCAGCCAAGTTAACGAAAGCAGAAAACAGGCAGCTGCATAGTGAGAGCCAGCGACTTGTTAGAGGTAATAAAAAGCGGAGACTCTGTAATGCTTTTAAGACACCCCAGGGGCAATTTTCATATAGCACTG
>JANHFL010010429.1:48677-66584 GCA_032468155.1 Oxyrhabdium leporinum
TTCAATTCCCAGAATTCCCCAGCCAACTGGGGAATTCTGGGAATTGAAGTCCACCAGGCTTAAAGTTGCCAAGGTTGGAGACCCCTGTGTTAGGGCTACTCTTGAAGGCAGCGCCAAGAAACATCAAACTCTTCACTCTTTGCTGCCGTCTGGTGGTTATCCAGATTTTGGAGTCCATCTATGGTGCTCCCATTCTATGATGATTCTCAAAGTTTTACTACACTTTCACAGACACTCCAAATGTTGCCACCAAGCTGTCTTTTTTTCCCCATAAAACAGAGAAAATCATTATGGTGAGTAGTTATATTCATTGTATTTGATTTATGTCATTCAATTCAGTAGCATTTAATTGAATCTGTAAATCAGATCCAAATTTAGATTCTATCTTGGCACCTAGGATTTTTTCTGGGCTTATCCACATTTTGTAGCATTGCTCTTGGTGTGCTCTTCAGAAATGAAATTATAGTCTCACATTTTTTGTTTAATTCTCATACCAACCAATCCTCCATATCATATTCTAGAAACAGCTGTAGTTCAAAGACAGTATAAACTGGGGTGATTGGGTTGAGGCCCCATACTCTTTTGAGTCATATTCTCTCCCTAACTTCCTCTTTACTTTCTCTTAAATTTAAGTTGGTAAGATAATAGCAGAGTTGCTACCACACCTTGTTGATGACAAGCAAATCAGAAAGGTGATATGAATTGTCATCTCAACAAAGATCATGTTCTTCCCACACTTTCCTTCCAAAACAACCTAGATCCCTTCCAACTTAAGCATTAATCCTTCTATTGATATTTTAGATGGGGCATTTTTTTTTCCTGTGCAAACCCACTTTCCAGTAGCTCATTGATGGTAACCACATTGATCTTATGACTGCAATATCTCAACCACGGATAGACACACCAGATAATTAATCATCAGCATTCCATCTCTGCAATTTTTCATTCTATAAGTGAGGAAACAACAAGAGGCAATTCAGTGCTTTGCCCAAAGTCACAAAGAAATTAACGAAAGGAGTTGAGAAATGCAGGCAAACTCCCTGAGTTCCACCTCCATTTTGCTTGAGCCATCCAGCACTCAGACAAGTTGCAAGCTCCAAGGAAGTGGCAAAATGTGCTAAATTTTCCAGTCTTCCTAAATGATCTGCCTTGAATTAGGCTAACTAAGGGATTAAAGGTGCATTGGGGGAGGGGAGCTTTGCAATAAGAAAGGCTTGCCAGCACCCCCCCCACACACACACATAACCTTTTGGGCACCAGGGACCAGTTCCATAGAGAGAGGTTTTTCCGTGGACCAGAAGGGGTATGGTTTCGTGTACTGCTAGCATCCTGTGTATGGGGTTTCGCTTGTTTGTGTGGACCGGTTTTTGGCATTCCACGTATTGGTGCCAGTCCATGGACCAGGGATTGGGGACCTCTGCCATAAACCTAAGTTGCACTTTTGCTCTATATATCTGATGCATTTGGCTTTTGGAAGGTATTGTGCTTCGTGCCAGACCCGGACCTGTGATTTCTCACCAGTTATTACATAAAATAATTCATGATATCACTAAACATGCAACCAGCTATCAAGTCTGGCAGCCATGCCACTAGGGTTCAGCCATCTCCAGCTGGCTGGGCTCCAAGATGTATTGGGAGGGCAATTCTCAGGATTCTGCTGCAAGAATGCTGGCTGGGGTTTTCTGGGATGTGCAACCACATCCTATCTGGAGGGCTATACATGGGGAGACACTGACTTGCAGCATGATTGGAACTACACTATTTGCTACTTCCTCTATCCAATTCACAAACAGCCAGATAGAGCGAGATGTCTAGAAGGGGGAAAAAGAACCTTCATAAATTCTTCTGGGAACTATTGTGATCAAAGAGCAACCAACAACAAAAGAATGAAAGAAAGAACAAGGGCCATGTGTTCAGTAGATAAAGCAGACCATCATTATCAATGATACCTATCTGAAACCTCTCAATCATCATAAAGTACTGCAGCTCACAAAATTGATCTGATGAATTCTTTTCTGGCAAGCCCTACCTCAGTAAAATAGGCAGTAAAACATTATAGATTTTCACAGACCTCACATCCCGAGGGCTATGTGTATCTCCCCCATAAGTGCATTTTTGAACCATGGGGCCATGATTGAAAAGAGAAGGAGGGATAGAGGAGAACCTAACTTCAAAGGAAGAGATGCTCCAGATATCCTGGTTTCAGGACATGTTCTACCACTAGATGAAGTCTGAACGACTGGTCAGATGGCAGCTGCCAGGGGCAGCATCAATAAACCTTCAAAGGGGAAAGTCCTGCCCCCCTAAAAAGTTGCCCCCAATATCAGTGAAGGGTTCAGTTCTATTGCCTTTGGCTATCACTCTATTTCTATAAGTAGAACAAGTGGAGAGGATTTTGATTTGATTTTTTTTTTTTGTCACAGAGATCAACCTTCTTCAACTGTCCTAGTTGGCCTCCACCTATTCTAGGTCAGGTTTTTAACCTCAGAACTTTAGTTGCATCTGGCAGTCACCAGTGAAGTTGGAACAACCTGATTACTGGGTGCACCATTCAAAAAGCTCCCATTCCTTGCCGGCTGGATATTGAGGGAGATATCTCAGGTGCATGCGCATGTGCACGCCCACTCACCCACACAGGCCCAGGTGAGTGAACTGAAGCTCATCCTGGCAGTCCTGTAGTTCAGACCAGCCTTCATCCAAGTGCTTCTGCTTCCTTGATCTGAAAAGGCTCCTGTTAGAACAACAGTTACCTAAGGAAGAGCCAAATGGCCCATTTAAAAAGGCATCTGAATATCTCCGAAGGAAGCTAATCCCCTGGATAAAATACTTCTTTTGTTCCTCCCTTGTTGGAGATGCCCAAAGCCATTTGTTCTGACAATAAAGTTGTTCAAGCAGCACAACTTTATGTAATTAAGCCAGAGATAAACAAGGGAGGGAACTGAAAGTTAGGTGGGTTTTGAATGGATTGAATATCAGTAGAAAAGGCAAGAGGCTTCTCAGCTGCTTCTGAATGTGAGGTGTGTGTAATAGTTGGTGTCACCTTCACTCAGCATCCCAGAGATATCACATGGAACAGAGAGATGTGTGATCGTTGAGTTGGCAAGCCTGGTTGTAGACATATAGCATGTGCATATAGCATGTGTGGAGGCAGGGCATGCAGGTAGGAAGAGGGAAGGACCAGCACAGAGGATACCTTTCCCCCATTCCCCACCCCACCCCCATCAGAGGTTTTGGTTTAGAGAAATGCTTCCCAAACTCAGCAACTCTCACTTGTGTGGATTTCAGCTCCCAGGTTGCACTGGGATTGCAGAAAACTTTGGGAGTTGAAATTTGTATCCCTGGAAATTATCAGGTGAGAATTACTGGGTAGTTGTGGTATGAATCCAGGCATTTGGATACATTTTAATAAACCATGTTTAATGGATCGTGGTTTCACATGATTTTCAGGCCAGCCAATCAAATGTAGGAAAATTCTGTATGGCAGATTTAAACCACTTATCTTTCCTGCTTGATACCATTTTTAAAATGCCTTTTAAAAAATTGCTATCTGGATTTCTAGCTTTGACAATGATCCTGGCCAAGTATTTGGCTAGAAGTGACTCTTGCGTAATCTCCCTGGTTCTTGACCTCTACAAGCCATGTCGGGAAAGCGAATAACAATCATTTTCCTCTCCAAGGGTGAGTCTTTGAGATGTGTGGTTTTAATTTGTATGAAGATCCAGACATCAAAATATCATACTGTTGCTAGGTACATTAAAGGTCATGTAGTCCAATCCTTTTGGTAAGTGCAGGAGTTGCTCATTCACGGGACCATTTCACAGTACAGTACAGGGACAGGTCCTCAACGTACAACCACAATTAAGCCCAAAATTTCCAGTGCTAAGCAAGACAGATGTTAAGGGTCTTTTGCCCCATTTTACAACCTACCTTCCCACAGTTAAGTGAATCACTGCAGTTGTTAAGTTAATGACACAGTTGTTAAGTGAATCTGGCTTCCCCATTGACTTTGCTTGTCAGAAGGTCACAAAAGGTGATCACATGACTTTGGGGCCCTGCCACTGTCATAAATATATATGCCAGTTGCCAAGTGTGACCATGGGGATGCTGCCATGGTTGTAGATGTGAAAAATGGTCATAAGGCATTTCTTTTCAGTGCAATTGTAACTTAGAAAAATCGCTAAATGAATAGTTGTAAATCAAGGACTGTACATCATCATTTCACTGAGCCTGCATTTCCTTGAGTTAGAAAGGGACCCTGGTATAATCTTGTCAATTTCACTCCAGTCTTTGCAAGAGATGCTTTCTCCTAGGTCTTGGCTTTACAAGCCCCTTAGGAAAAGTTCAACAGACCCAAAACATTTCTCAGTTCTGGTCCAGGAGAACTGGAAGATCACCTGTACTCTTCCCAACTTTCCTGGAGGAAAATGTGGAATTGGAGCGGGGGTGGGGGTGTTTCCTTCTCTCCTTTATAATTGTCAAGAAGTTTAGGGCTCCCTTGCTTCACTCAGCTGCAGGAGTACATACACACACTTACACCCAACCACACATACACAGAAACTTTCCTTTCCTCCTTGTTTCTGCCCTCCTACTGGCCAGCCTTACCTTCCTATCCCTCCACCCCTTCTCGTGTCTTAATGGAATTTCTGCAACAGGAAGAGAAGAGAGGAGAGGAGAGGAGAGGGGGGGAAAGGGAAAAGGGGAAAGGAAGGAGGAAGGAGGAAGGAGGAAGGAGGAAAGGAGAGGGGAAAGGAAAGGGAGAGGAAAAGGAAAGGATAAGCTGGTTAACAAACTGATTTCCCATGTTACACTAAGCAGCAGCCATTGACCAAAATGCAAAGAGCAAGATCAGCGGCCTCCCTGCTCCCCAGTTGGGATAGAGGCCTTGCTTATTAGGAAGGTAAGCACGGGGTGGGGGGGAGATGGACAGCTCAACCCCGCACGTGCTGGCAGACCTTGGAGAACAGGCCTTTCGCAGAACAGCAAAGAGCGATGGGTGGTGGTTGCCTTTTTGACAGGCTAAGAGTGGGTTGAAGATGCCATTGGGTGTCATGTCCTCCAGAAACCAGCCGCCTCCTGCTACCTTATGGGTTCAGGTGGTGCCTTATAGCAAAGTAGGTCAGGAAAAACAATCCCTTTATGGGTGATTGGGTTTCAAGGGAATTCAAAATAAGCAGATGCTAAAGAAAGACTTTCTCAAATGGAAGCATTTAGCCTACTTCTTTCACAGCCCAGGGATGTTTGCTACTTCTGCCCTTTTGTTTTTAAGCCTCTGTGGCCCAGTTGGCCCCAGAATGAACAAACCCAGCTTCCCTTACCCATGTTTGGGCTACCAATTGTCTGAATCCCAGCCAGCCACATCAGCCTTAGAGAAATACGTGCAGTGCCCTATTTCTTTAACAAACATTTTATGACAGCCAGCCAGACAGTACTAGGCTAGAAATCAGGAGACACTGAGTTCCAGTCTTGCCCTGGGCATGAAAGCCTTTTGGTTGACTTTGGGCCAGTTACTCTCTTTCAACCCCAGTCACCTCACAGGGTTGCTGTTGCAAGGAAAATAGGAGGAAGAAGTAGCATTAGGTTGCCACCTTGCACTATTTATAAAAAGAATAAAGGTGGGATATGAAATAACTTAGTTAATTTAAATGTGTTGTGTCAGTAGGAAGGATAGTTGGTTTTACTTTACTTTCTTTTTCTTTTGAATGCCTGAAGAGAGACACACCTCCTTACACGTAAAGAGTCCTTGTGGAGGCAGTCATGTTAGTGATGGCTATCAAGTCCATCATTCTAATTTAGCATCCTTAGTGGTGGCTGAACTGCCTCTGATCGAGAAAATCTAGTGAAGAGAGGATCTCATCCAAAGAATGTGTTGGCATTTTTCAGGGCCGTTCCAACATCTAGCACATATTTTTCCTTGGCTTAGCATTACATCAAGGTGAGGCAAATTGAGAAGCTGCCAACTTTGACGTTCCCATGTCCCTCCTAGAACTTGTTGGTCTGGTTTGGATGTGGGGGGAAAAAGTGAGCTGAAGCCATTCCTTTTACAGTTATTACACTTGCATTGCCTGGCACCATGCTTCTAACATCTTGCTATTTCTTCTTAAAGCCTTCGTGGACTGCTCTTTCCTGCCAGTGAAAATTAGTTGTGGAGCTCATAAATGGATTTTCTTAGTGGGATTTTTATTTAATTATTTACTTATGCATCTACAGAGATCATGCAATCACTGATATACAACACTAATAAAGCACATTAGACACACAAACACAAATATAAGTTTAAGTAAAGCATCAATACATACTCTGTGTGTGTGTGTGTACACACACACACACACACACACATACATACATACATACATACATATATATATATTACAATATATGAGTTGAAATATTAAATTAAGATAAATCCATAATAAAATGACTATTCTTAGTAGGATGCCTGACCTCAGTCATTACAGCTAGTTCAAGAAACCTTTGTTAAAACAACGCAGCTGAATTCTAAATCCAACATCTCTCACGGCAGGAGTAGCAATTCTATTTTTTTCTGCAGATTTCTCTGCCCATACATAATTCTTTCCCTAACTGTTTCACAATGGTTGTTCACTCCTCATATGCAAGTCCCTAGTCTTAATATACTTGCGGTTGGGAAGTGGCTCAAAAATGTTTCATACATTTTAGAGGTACTCTTGAATCGCAATAAGAATCCTCTGGGAGTGGACTCCCTGCAGTCTTGCTATACACCTATAAAGTTGCACAATATTGGAGAAGGGAACAAATCGTTTATTGAAACTGGCGAGGTTTCCATGGTAAGCCGAAATCGCTCAATTTCAGAAAAGTATCGGTAGTCCTCAACTTATAACAGTTCGTTTAGTGACTCTTTGAAGTTACAACAGCACCTGGGAAAAAAGTGACTCATGACTATTTTTCACACTTACAACCAGTGCAGCATCCCCATGGTCATCTGATCATAATTCAGACTCTTGGCAACTGACTCACATTCATGATGGTTGCTGTGTCCCGGGGTCACGTGATCATTTTTTGCGACCTTTTGATAAGTGAAGTCAATGGGGAAGCCAGATGCACTTAACAACCGTGTTACTAATGTAACTACAGAGATTCACTTAACAAGGTTAAGAAAGGTCATATAATGGGGCAAAACTCACTTAACAACTGTCTTGCTTAGCAACAACAAAAAATTTGGGCTCAGTTGTGATCGTAAGGATTACCTGTATAAGCATCTTGAGTTGCCAGAATTTGTTTTTTTCTTTATGATGGGGTTTCTTCCTAACATGCTTGATGTAGTAGAGCAGGGGTGTCAAACTCACGTCGTCACGGCGGCATCATGTAACATATTGGGACTTTTTCCCCCTTTGCTAAACCAGGTGGGGCGTGGCCAGTGCGTGACACATCTGGCCCATGGGCCACGAGTTTGATAGCCCTGTCTTAGAGGATCTAGCAATTTTATACATGTTATTATTTAAAGAAGCCAGCAAGACTTGGGCTTAGCTAGGATGTCAATTTGATATAGGGCATTAATTTAATTTAGAAATCCTAGCTCCAAGACCAACACATTCCATGTAGTTTTTCAATAGTTATGGCAGGTATAAAGATTAATAATACTGAAATATAAAGAATGTGGTATTTACACCAGTGGTATGAATTAGCCCCTCCCCCCCAAAAAGGACTGTTTTTGCTTATTAAAATCAAAAGCAATCTGAAACAATTAAATAGGAAATGACAGTAGAAGGCTTATTTTCATGGAGCAAATTCCATTGCCAATGGAATAAAAATTCAGCTTCTTCATAGCACTTAGGCAAATATCTGATGTTGACATGAGGGGAAATAATGAATTGCTCTATTTGGGTACCCCTTGATATTTACCATGTTGTGTAACATTCTGATTTAAGAGTGGTGAAGGAAAGAAATGATCAAACCAAAGCTAATGGGCGCAAACAAATGATGGAAAAGCCACCATTCAAATTTTTCTTCCTGTATTTTGCAAATACTTCCTCTGAAAAATGAATCCATATTAAAATGACGTCCTGATGGAGTTTTCCCCATCTTATTCAACAGCTGTACACACCAAACTAAGATAGAATGTCACTTTTTTTATACATTCAAAAGTCCTTGAATGGAATACTTTCTTGAGGTTATGCAACTGTTAAGAAATCTTCTGTGGAACGGGCTGAAGAAAGTTGAAATCCAATAGTGTATTCTTTTCTAAATCTAGGTATCAATTAGCCTGTCTGAAGGAAAAAAAATTGCAATGTTGAGAAACCTGGCAGTCAGCTAAGAATCCTGTTTCCGGTATCGCACTTTCTATCATTTACCTTCTGCTATCTCCATGCCCTGGAATTATGCAGTGGGGTTTCAGAAGGAAGCATCTACCTATCAACTAACCTTCAAAGGCAATCAAAACTAGCTTTTGGGTGAACCCAAGTTTACTTACAGATGAAAGACTTCTAGGACTATCAATGAAAAAGCCTTGTGATTTGATTCCATCCTTTAGTTCTTAATGGCCATTCTTCCATACAGAAAGGGCCCTGGAGCAGCGGGTGAATTGCAAATAGAACACAATCACTTAAGTCCCTATGCAATCTATGAACAAAGCAAGACATTTTCATGATAAAAGTCTTGTCTCAAAGCAGCGCCTCAGCTGTCAAACCATCAAACCACATCAGCGAAGGGGAGGAGAATACAGGGATTGTAAAGCACACCCAACTGCGGCCTTAGATGCCCCCTTTTCCCTTTTCCAGTAAAATAAATCAGCCTGCTGAATAAGCATATTTGTCAAGATGAGGCTACAAGACAGCTTCAAAAAAAAAAAAAAGTGATCAGGGTAAAAGAGAAGCAGGCGTGTAAGACAAAAGAACTATTGCCCCATGCTTAGAAGGAGAACTGAGGGGGGAAAAAGCTTTCCATTGCCTGCAGTAGTTTCTGCCCTAAGGGCTGAATGTTAACAAACATTTGAAGGGGTAAAACTGGCCATGGTTTCACAACAGCCTTTCCCAAAGGAATCTGATCATGCTATGAAATCTAGGCATGTAATTAGTTATAATTCAGCTGATCCAATTCTGTTGAGTCAAGAGAAATTGTTGCTTTCACCAAGCTGGGAGGTGGGGGGGGGGGCATTTAACATTTAACAATCTAGTCAAAGAAATATAGAACATAGGGATTCTGAACTATGCAGAATTTGGATTAAAGGCGCACCAGTTCTAACAAATCTCTTTCCACCAATAACAGCATATGCCAACAGCTTCTCTGTGAGAGTCTTAAGAATGGCCTCCACAAGAATAACCAGCCATTTTTGTTCCCAGAATCTTACCCACCACCCTTCCATGCACACACACGCACATGCACACATACAATAAAAGCTCATATTTGTGGACAATTTTGAATATGTCTTGATTTGCAATTTATTTTTGGTTGATTGATGAATTGCTTCGATCAGTTTTGGTACATACTTCTAAAATAAACTGTAAGCTAATGTATTGCACATTCAAGAATATAAGTGTTCTTGAGATTCCCTTTGGCCTAAAACTAACACCTGATTTTACTGTATGACCTCTACATTCTTCAAGCAGAGAGCTCTTAACACTACATTCAAAGTCTTTAATTTTTTGGTTGTATTCTGCTTCATATGAGGGTAGCAGTGGACAGAAAAGACATCTTAACAATACCCGTTTTCCCAGTAAAATTCTATGAATAATATCACCAGGGCAATTGCAGGACAAGGGCCTTCTCTGAGTTAACCCTAAAGAAAAGAAAGATAAAGGCAGAAAATACAAAAGAGCAATGGTATCATAAATTTTACTAACTAGAAGATTTCCCAAGTGATCTTGGTTTGCTGATTGTAGTAACAGTTTCATCCATATATCAGATGGATTACCAAGCGGCAGGGCTTTCATTAGTTCATCTGATCAGGTCAGGCCAGGAGGTTATCTTCTAAAATAAGAAATTCAAGAGGGCAGTCAAGACCTCCTGGAAAAATGACTGCAAATATTCTGAACATGAGCTGCAACAGAAAGAAGTTCTTCTGCGGCCTCAAAGCTCCTCAGCTGCGAAAATTAGCTCCCTGAATGAAAGAGGTGAACTGGTTTGTCAGTAGATGACTGAAGAGGAGAACATTTCCACATTTCTAGCACTGTGGTCTACCACACATGTGGACAATCCAGCTCATAGCACTGGAGACATGTCCAAAGATGGTACAGACACATAGCAAAGCAAAATAATACAATGGGGGAGGGGGGCAAAGGGTAAGGATCCTCCATTTTCCTCATTTCTGAAAACAACCATGTTTGGTTTTTTTCTCATCAAGCAGATCAATTTTCAATTCTAACCAACAGGTCAGCTTTTATTGGTTTATTTGTTCATTTATTCGATTCACACAGCAGCCCATCTCATTTTTACATTTGTAGGTGACAATAAAACGCATAAAACACACAATGTAAAAACTAAAATAAAAACACATATAGCAACCAGGCATAATATAACCGATCTTCCACACATCCAGGTGACAGGCTCAAATGTACACACCAGAGCCACAGGTTTTCAAGGCCTTAGCCAAACAGGGTGTCGGGGGTCTAATCTAATCAAAGGGGGGGGGTTTGATGTTTTGCAATTGCTTTATTTATTTATTTCTCAAATTTATGTGCTGCCCATCCCTCAGATCCGTTGCTTAGGGGCCGCCCTTCACTTTCACCCAACCTAGAAAAAAAGCCATCACTCTAATCTGCAAAAACCACAGGAGTTGTTCTGCTTGTGTCTGTTGTTATCAACTTTGGGGGTTTTGTGTTTGAAGCAAGTTGGGGGAACACGTGGTTTAGTATGCCCTGGAGCAGGATCAGCACAAAAGAACAGTAGTTAGCAAGTTTTATATTCTTGGTCCTCAGATATCGGTTAGCTCAAGCTGGAGACTGATTGACTGAGAGTGCTACGTGAAGGTACCTGCAGATCACAGCCACAGATAGTAAGGTTGATAGTGATGGGAAAGAGTTGGGGAGTGGACTAGGAGGTGTCCAACAAATGTGTACTGTTCATGGACAAGACCCGCCACCAGCTTTGAATTTTGTTCACTGGAACTATATGAACTAATTATATGAAGTAATAGCTCATCTTTTTAATTACTATTTTAAATATGTCCTTCATGAACCTTGTACAAAGAGGAGAACGAGCCGTGTTTGTCCTATATTTAGGCAACTGTATCTGTTAATCGTGGAAGCTTTGACCCAAATCACTAAATAGAACTTGGTTGCCTTCAGGAGTTGTGGGAGCTGGAAGCTTTCAAGAAGAGACTGGACTGCCATCTGGTGTAGGGTCTCCTGCTTGGGCGGGGGGGTTGGACTAGATGTCCTACAAGGTCCCTTCCAGCTCTGTTAATCTGTCTGTTAAAATCTCTTGATTCAGAATCACGTGCCCCATCACACAAATGCACAATTCTCTTTCTGGTGAATGTCACCTGGACAGACAGATGGCCAAATGAAGACCTCAAACATTAGAGGTTAGCATGCTAACTTTGCTAGACTCTAGTCCTGGAAAGAGCAATGTGGAAGACATGGTTGACAAACACCGCTCTTCTTTTTGAAATGTGCTGTTACGGATGGCCTGTCAGGTCCCGAGCAGCGGAGTTGCACATATTTTGAATTATGCAGGAATGTCTGCTTTCCTCAGGTGGCAAGAATTGACTCATGGTGCATGCATACACCTCCGAAGCTTTCTAAATGCTGTGTTCGATGGGCGCAGCTTCCTTTTGTATTACACCACGTCATTATGCTGTTTATTATCTTACCCTGTCAAATGAGATTTCAAATGCTTCCTTAATTTACGACGATCCTGCTGGGTGGAAGTAACTGCTCAGTTTTGGTTTCAGCTCATTGTGTTTGGGAGGAAGGCACAGACGTCAGTCGTGTCACAGAATCAATTATGGGATGGCACAGAGAAGCTCAACGGGAGGCTTCCATCAGTCATGTGCCCTTCAGATGCAGTAATCCTACAAATCCTAAACCATAATTCTTTCTCGCTGTGCTATCTGGGGAACATGAACATTGTAGTCCCAGCATACCAGGAGGGTGCCAACTGCTATACAGAAATAACCTTGAACTTTCCCTTTTCTGAAAATGACCAGGATTTGGGGGAAATCTTATATCTTTTTTTTTTTAGTCATTACCAACATCATTCTTCAATTTATCCAAATGTAACTACAGAATCGTAAGTTGCTCAATATGGCACAGGGAAGTACTGTAAATATTTTCTTGATATATGTGTGGGGCTGACCAGTTTCCAGTCTGTTGGGCAATTCTTCTGAAATAGCTAGGGATTCAAATATATTTGAATGGAAGTATTCTCATACTTTGAGTACGGTTGGGGTGGATTCACTTGCAACGTGGCACAAAGAAGATAAATTGCAGAGGAAGGAGAGGGAATGGGGGTGGGGTTCTAGTCAGGAATTTTTTTGTACATCGCTGAAGTACAGGTAACCCTTGATTTACGACCACAATTGAGCCCAAAAAATGTGTTGTTAAGTGAGTTTTGCCCCATTTTACGTCATTTCTTGCCACAGTTGTTATCTGTGCAGTTGGATCACTGCAGTTGGAAAGTTAGTAACCCGGTTGTTAAGAAAACCTGGCTTCCCCATTGACTTTGCTTGTCAGAAGATCGCAAAAGGCGATCACATGATCTTGGGACGCAGCAACAATCATAAATGTGAACCAGTTGCCCAGCATCTGAATTTTAATCAGATGACCGTGGGGATGCTACAAAGGTCTTAACTGTGAAAAACGGCCATAAGTCACATTTTCCAGTGTTGTGCTAACTTTGAACAGTCACAAAACGAACTGTTGTAAGTCGAGGACTACCTATACTGCAAATGGATGCAACCCTAACAGGGATGTGGTCTCTTATTAGTTATTGCTTTACCAGCAGAGGGAGCAATTGCATCACTAATCCTAGCCCCTTCGTGAGGATTAAAGACCAATGAAATTTATGCACAGAGCTGTTGAGCCATAAATCATGATTTACTAAAGTTGGTATCAGTATTTATATCTATTAAGCAAAAATAATAAACCATTTTATGACATAGCAGAAGGTGAATGCAATCATCCTATGAGCCATGGGATAGAAAAACCAAGAACGAAAAACACTTTTGTGAGTTTTAATACACCTGATTACTTTACATTTCATATTGCATTTTATGGCTATTTGATGCCAGTGTTGTCATGTTGTTCTCTAAATCTGTGCATTTACCAACTGAGAATCGGGGTTCAAGCAGTTGTTCATGCTGAGTCTATAAGCCTGGAAGTTTATGCTGTAAAGTTTCTCTGCAAGCGTATCAAAAACTCTTGGTCATTTTTTTCCTCTAAGGCAGGGGTGCCAAACTCACGTTGTCATGGCGGCATCACATGATGTATCCAGGGGTGGGATTCAGCCGGTTTGGACTGGTTCAGGCGAACTGGTCACTCCAATGATCAAACAGCTGGCCGGCTGGTAACTCCCAAGAGCAGCTGGGCTTGCCCACCGCCCTTCCGCTTTTCTCTCCTTTATCCTCTCAGCTGATTCGCGCGGCAGAGCAGATTGCCGTGCCTCAGCTGTAGCTACTGTGTTACTACACAGAAAGTAAGCTGGTTGTTTTGAAGCTGTGCATGTACACAAAGCGTGTGTTAGGTGTGTGCATGCACACGCGCACAATCACTGAACCGGTTGCGAAACCGATTGAAACCCACCACAGCATCTATTGTATCACTTGCTTTGTCATCTGCAGCTAATAAACTTTTTGTTATTTTTATCATGTGCATCAGAGATACCATCACTAAAGACAATATGCACATCTCAGCATCACACTCAATTTTCTCCAAAAAAAAGAACATTTAGTTTCCTGCTCTTCTTTGATACTGGGATTACTTGGAAAGTTAAAAGGTCCCTGGTTTCCCAAATATCACCTATTGTTTTGTATTTTCTGACCCTAACAGAATTCAGGAGTTGTAAATGGAGAAACTCTGATACGGTAATTAGCTGGGACATTGTTAAACACACAACGTTTAAAAATTTCAGCAGAAAACACAATGTTTTGTGCTGAAATTGTTCAACATTTCTGTCCCAAGCAACAGAAAAGCAATCCGTGTTAACCCCCCAATGGGTATAATTTGGCCAGCAATACAGTTGAAGGGAAATAGTAATAAGAATATAATAATAATAGAATATAATATGCTAGAATACTAGAATTAGTAGAAGCTTGTTATCCTGTAAACATATGTATCCTGTAACGACATATATATTGTATTACGCCTTTGTATTTGTTTCCTGTAACTTCCTATAACACATATATGCTGTATTATTAGGCTTCTGTAAAGTATCTGGTAGCTGTCAAACATATATTCCTGCTATTCCCCATTATTTTTGTTTTCTTGTACCATTTGGAGTCCAGGACTCGCCTTGGGTGGAAGATGAATACATCATCAGGGTTCACACAGTGGACAGTTTGCACCTCAGCTCTAACTTACACTTTTGATCTCCATTGCTAAGCACTCAGCCCCCCCTCTCCCCCCCCCACCTGTTCTTTGCTGCACAGCCAATGCAGGGCTACAAGGAAGGCATGGGCCAGGGGCCCAGAATTGGGTACTAAGCTGAAGGTATAAAAGGACGCCCTATCTTCTACAAGGTGTGGTTTTCCTTACATGTCTCGTTTGTATATGTCTAGAATTGCCTACCCTGTCTTTACTTTGATAAAATTAAACATGTATTCTTTTTCAAGCCTCCACTTAAGTTCTTCTTTGGGCTCACCGTTGGCTTAAACATATTGCCAGACCTTACACAGTTATACATTTAAAATGCAACACCCTATTTAAGGTTAAGTTAAGGTGCAAGTTAACTTTAAATTTGGTATATAAATCAGAAGCAACACAGAGGCCTAATTGCATCCTATCTATAGGAGCTAGTGCTCCAATTATAAATTTAATCATAGAGTACAAACGTCCAAATGAAATGGATGGAGCATCCCACGTGTACCTGAGTCTATCTTAAACTCCTTGTGCCGAGCATCTAGCTGTCACTTGATGATTTTTGAAAATTAAGCAGGGGTGAACCTGATTAGTACCTAGAGAGAAAGCCACCAAAAGAAGTTCATGAAGAAGTCAATGGCAAACAACTTCGGTTATCATTGACAAGAAATCTACGTGGTCATTTCTATAAACTCCCAAAGAATCAAATTCAAAAAGACTGCTTCTGGTCTTTTTAACATACAGTATCAAGGAGTAAGCACTTCTAAAGTCAACAGATTTCACTTCTAGTAGCCTATAAAACAAACTGAGCTTTAACAAGCATTTCAGTTGCATTTGTTTAGAAAAGAAATCCTACACAAACACACACACAAAACAAAATGTTACCATTTGCCTGATAATACAAAGCAGGAACCCCATTCAAGGACAGGAAATTGGTATTCGGCCTCTGCCACATTATTAAAAAAAAATAAAATAAAATTAATTATCATTTAGATTAGCTTGTCTCAAAGAACAGCAACATTTCAATGCCTCATTATTATTTTCTTTCGTCTGCCAGGAAAATGAATCAAGCTCCTTTACTGCAGATTGTATAATCACACCAAAAAAGCAAGAGAAAGAAACCACTGGCTTTGTACAACTGCACCAGGAGAATGACTTGGAAATGCATCAAATGATTAGCATAGCAGTATGAATAAATATATTTTTTTAAAAAAAATATGAATATAGCATGTTATAGAGAGCGCAATCGGCAAGCACAACAGATTTGAGTCACCTGATTCTCTGCCAGGACAGAAAATGTTATAACTAAACGATGGAACATACAGAGGAATTTTCTCATATTTGGAGCCGGTCACTCTTTCCAATCCAATCAACATCTTTTATCATGATCGCAGATCAGAAAAAGTTACTTTTAAAATATAAATTACAGCAGGAGTGTCAAACTCAATTTTATTGAGGGCCGCATGAGGGCTGTGGTTGACCTCTGGGGGACCGGGCAGATGTGGCCAACTGGATGAGTATGACCAACTGGGTGGGCATGTCCAGCTTGACACCAGGCACAGGGCGTGTCCAACTGGGTGGGCGTGGCCATCTTGACACCACTCCCCAAAGTGCTGGCATGTTTCCTCTTCGCCTTGGGTAGACTGAGCCGAAGAGACGCGGGTACACCGTGCCAAATTGACGCAGGCCGGCCCCTTACATTTTCCAGTCTGGCCCAGTGGGCCGAATCTGACCACATTGTGGGCCGGATATGGCCTGTGGGCCATGAATTTGACACCAGAAACAAATCAAAATAGTTGAAGGCTCAGCTGATGTGTCTCTCTAAGCAGTTTATGGAGTCAGCATCTTGCCCCCAACAATCTGGGTCCTTGTTTTGCAGAACTCAGAAGGATGGAACGCCGAGTCAATCTTGAGCCAGTGAGAATCAAACTCGTGACAGTGAGCTGAATTAATCTGCGATACTGCATTCTAACCATTGCACCATCATGGCTTATGAATAGCAGCAGATATGCCCCTCTTAACGGTATTGTGCTACACACAGCCAACTTGGCATATCAATACTATCAATGCTGACCTAAGGTTAAATTATCTGATCTCTCCTTGGCTCAGAAAAGCATGTCCTTACTTACAAACCGGTTGACCAAATCAGAAATGAGGAGGGGATAAGCACACCGGAAAGCCAAGGGAAATCATCAAAACCATTAAAAAGAGAAAGTTAGAATATTTCGGACATGCAATACGACCTACTTCACTTAATCCTCCAGGGAAAGATTGAAGGCAAACGAGGTCCAGGGAGAAGAAGAACATCATGGCTTCAAAATCTAAAGGTCTGGTTTGGACAAAAGTACTTTTTCGTGCGGCTGTTGATAAAAATAGGCTCTCCACCATGATCACCAACGTCCAATGATGGATATGGCATAAGAAGAAGAAGAAGACAGCTTACAAACCCTGTCCTTAATGATGTGAAGCTGAACTTGACTTGTGGGCATCTTCACCATTTTTTATGTCCATGGAGATTCTCAATCATCCAGGTCACGGTTGTCCCAAAGATGCTTTTTTTTCCCAGGAGGTTTCTTGGTTTTTCTTTGAAGATGTTTCGCTTTTCACCCAAGAAACTTCTCAGTTCACCAACTGAAGAAGCTTCTTGGATAAGAAACGTTTTCAAAGGAAAAACAACAACAACAACAAAACACAAGAAAGTAATTTTATCAAGTATGTCCTGCACTGTATGAGTATAAGATAAGGTCAGCTCTTTCTGTTACCTAAGATCAGTTTAAAAAAAAAAAAGGAGGGGGGAGTTCTGTTGGGAAAGCTGCTAAGCTGTCAGACATCACACAACAAAAGCTTTTACCCTGCAGGTATTCTATGATAGGTGACTGACAGCTTCTCATCAAACAAATCAATGATGGCAGTACCTTAAAAGGCAGGAAATATGAGCATTACATAGTATTCATTACCAGCAACAGCAACAACTTATATACTGATTTGCTAGGGATGTACTCCATAAAAACCAAATGTTAGGGAAAACACTGTCTCTGTCTTTATCTCTGACTATCAGGAGATTCTGGATGTTGGTGCATGGGGCAAGGAGACCACAGATCCGAATATGCGTAATTATGCATGTGCGTTTTCCTAAATGTAATAAGTTGCTCTTTTCCATAAAATAATCTCTCCCTTTTCTTCTCGCACAAATTGCTTCCCTGAGTGCGCTTTCAATACTACTGCCCAAAGAGTTTTACATCAACCCTTAGATAATCTTGGTGAGCAACTAAATCTTCTCGTGCTCTTATAAGATTCAATGGACTAAGTTCCCTTGAAAAACTTTTTTTAAGATAAGATAACTTTTATTGTCATTTTTTTTAACTGTGAGTACACTGGTCGACATTAAAAATGAAATATCTCTCTCTCTCTCTCTCTC
>JANHFL010010429.1:66684-81227 GCA_032468155.1 Oxyrhabdium leporinum
CGAGGGGTGGGGTTGGGGACAGACAGCTACTGCAGCATCCTGCCGGCCAAAATGGGACGCGGGGGGGGGGATGTTAGGGTTTCGGCTGGCAGGGTGTTGCAGGAGACCGTCCAAGCAGAAAATGGAGCACGAGGGGTCATGTGTGCCCCCCCGTGCCCTCTTTTGGTTGCCAGGGGCACTACAGGCCAGTCCTTTGTTATTTCCAGGCTGGCCCTGCGTGCCAGATTTAAGCTCCCCGTGGGCCTACAGGTCTTGGTTTGACACACCTGATCTATACTGATATCAAGGATTCCAGGGTGTGAGTAGTAATCATTAAGAATTTGTTTGGGCAACCTTTGAACTTGGCAAACATGCAAACTGAGGAGTAATTATTTCTGTATTGTTCTAGTTGTGCTAGTTGAGCTTCAAAGATGTCCTTCTCCCAGTGGCATCACTGCGGGAAGACAATGCCCACGTCTAAAAAAGAAGACAAGATGGCACTAATTTAGGGTGTCCTCCCAGGGAATCAAGTATGAGATTGATGACAATCTTGCTTTCTGTTTGATGCACATCAAAATGTTTCCTTTTGCATGGCACTTTAAAATGTAAAACATTATTGTTTTTGAACTGTTTGAACTGATCTATTATTAAGAAAGGGGCCAGACATACTAAGGATCTTGCTGAATATAAAACAACAAAACATGATGGTTGTAAAGGAGATTATCATGTGATTGACCTGATTTTCTGATGTTTTTTGGAGTGGTCATTCAGAGAACCTATTGTTTGTTATGGGGCATTTTTGCCCAAAACTGGAAGTAAATGCCAATTTTCGGGAAAAATGTCACGAATCATGTTTTTGTTGTAAATTGCAGTCACGTGATCACAGGATGCTGCAAACAGCTGTAAAAGCAGGCTGGTTACCATGCACCTTAAATGCGGTTACATGATGGGTTGGCAGTTGTTGGAACCACGTTGAATCCCACCTTTGGGGGGAAACCATCACAAATCGAGGATTACCAGTGTGCATTAATTGTTGCCTTTCCCATAAATTGTTTCTCTTCTTATTGCTTATTTTTCACAGACCTGTGACTCCTAATTCCACAAAAACATCCCAAATTTTTACCCTGCTAAGTTTCTACTATTTTACTAAGCATTTAGAACATATGCAATAAGAAATCATCTTTATTACGGTAGATCATCTTTATTTTGCACATTAGCTCTCCCAGTAGATTATATATTGTAGTGTAATGCAATTGCGTTCCTACCCTCCCACACTTAAAAAAAAATCTCTTTAGCACCAGACATGCTTCTGCAGACAGTAAAGCAGAAAAAAGAAGCTGAGAAAGAATTGAGGCATTTTGTTGTGGCATTCATGTTTCCTACTGATCGGATCTCTAGAAGATAATTTCTGGCAACTTAGAAGTGGTTTTCCCCTGTGTTCATGGCTATCTGTAACAGAGAAAACAGATTTTGTTAATGAACAGTGATAGTACTATTGCGTTAATGAACAGAAACTAATCACTAATGAAACAGCATAAAATGGCGGGGAGAGGAAACTATTGTAAAATCAACAGTTAATTCCGCCAACTATATTTCACAGCTACTCTGGTAACTTGGCAGCCCTGCTTTTTGGTATGCCTTATAACAATAGGGATGCTATGCTATAGAAAACTAGTGATTAGAAAACATAACCTGAGAATGAAATAAACTTTTTTTTATGAAAGGCATTTGCTTTAAAGAGGAGAGAGATCATGCCAATAGCAAGCTTAATTGATAGCTCTTGGATAGCTTGGTAAAAAGGATGCAGGAGTAAATAAGTGATAGTGAATCATTTCATGCAAGGTGGGCAGCTGTATACATGTAGGTGAGAAAGAGGAGGGGGGGAAATAAATAACATGGTCAGAGGGGAAGGTGGGGGACATGGGATTTACTATCAAAAATGGGTAGTAAAAACAAAATAGCTGGGGTAGAAAATGTGCCCCATGATCTTATTATCCCCAGAAAGGCATGTGCTTACTGATGGCCACTTCTCTCCAGTATAGGTGCTGGCTTTGAGGCCTATAAGAAACTGGGCATCAACAGGATTGCATGTTGCTCTTATTATTGCTACTTCACACTGGAATAGGTCTGCTAAAGTGCCACTCACTACAGGCAGGTTCTTATCTCCTCCTGTATCCCCTGCCATGCCTTGTCTTCCTGACAGGGCTGTTTCCCACTGATCTGTTCTGAGTTATGTTATTCAAAATCATGCCTCATTATGTGAATGCAAGAGTGTTGTGAGCCTCCCTGCCAAGACTGGTCATTTGTGAAGCACCTAAAAGGTTCCATAAAAGCCAGTGCACCCCTTCAACTCAAAAGGGTTGTCCATTTAGAAGGGTGACCAATATATTTCCAATAGGTTTAATGGGGAAAATAGGATAATACTGATTAGGGATAATAAGGATTCAGAACTGAAAGAGCTAGGCAAAATTTTACATTACATTAATATAGTGAGCACCTCTATTCTTATTTATTCATCGCATAGCTACTGAAACATTTATACAGACTCCTTTTTATCATTCAAATTCTATCAATTAGGTTGGCAAGCTCCCATCAAGTTTTAGGCAGAGTTTCTTCTAAAACCAAGATCTACTAAAACATTCCATACTTAGATGAGGTGCGTGTAACAAGTACCCTTCTAAGTTATGCTCATCCTATGTTGAAGACCTGAGGGCACCCAAGGTATGAAGTTGAGTAGTTCTATTGCTTACAGATCCGTGTCTTCTATGACATCAGGGTTGTCCAAAGTCTGTTTCCTTCTTTGAACTGCATCCAGAATCTTTTTCCTGGGCCCCAGCGGAATGTTGATACTTTTCAGATCATTGTCTGAACACAACATCAGAGCTTCCAGATCTATCTTCTCCTTCTTAAGGATAGAAATAAACTCAAACATATTCAGAGAAGCCAGGAAGGTCTCCAGTGGGCTAGTGTCAGGTTCAATATCATCATCCAGACCCAGTTCCACTTCATCCCAGGGCAAGTCCTCCAGATTCCTCTCCTGCAGACTGTTGGCACTGCCAATACTGTCATTAAGACTTGGCGAGCGTTGAAGGTGGCTATGAAGCTTAACACTCATCCTGTCTGTATTGCCTTCCCCCAAAATACTGGGATCACTTTGACCAATCCCAAATAGTCCACTACTGACATAGTTCCTCCGGAAAACCATGGTACCAAGTCCAGGCCGATTGAATAAAGAGTCATGGCCAGAATCAGTACTGACCTCAGAATGGGTGGAGTCCAGGTGCAAACCTGGATCACTTATGGCACGGGAGACAGTATCTTCATCAGACAGAAACATATCCCTAACATTTCGCCGGGTCCATTCCTTTGGGGTAACATAGGTACCTTGTTTCACAAACATGACATCATTGCCCAGCTGTAAGCCAGACAAGGACCTCACACTTTTCCTCCCATCCTCATAAATTTTGAATGTCCCATCCACCTGTTTCTTTTTCTCTAGTTTCTTCTGGATTTTTGTCTTGCCCTTGGCTGTGCCCTGTATGGTGGCCTGAGAGTATGGCAAGGAACTCATCATGGACATGTGTTGAAGTCTCCTGCTCAATGTGCTACTGGAGTAGCTGGAGAAACTCATTGTGTCTGAGCGGTCAGACATCTCTTTCTTGTATCGCTTCTCCATCCTTTCATGGTGCTTTTTCTGCATCTTTACACAGTCCTTAATACGTTTCTCTGCATCTTTAAAGGCTTTGTCCTTCAACTTGCTCACCAGCTTAGGGTTGAGGCTGCTTTGCTTAGCAGCAATGGAGTCCAAGTAACGCACACACTCCATGTGACCCTTCATGGCTGCCATGTCCAGAGGTGTGTGGTAGTCATTGTCCAGACACCAGATATTGGCCCCAAAAGACACTAGGAAGGAGAGGCAATTCAGGTGGCCATTGGCTGCTGCCAGATGAAGAGGTGTGTTCCCCCAGATATCACATTTGTCTGGATCACCCCTAAAATGGTGTGAGAAACAGATAGTAAGTTCTCAAAGAGGTCTGTAATCTCATTTGTAGATATTGTTTTAGACTTACAGAAATACATAAATCAATTTTCCATAACTTTTCAGTTGCATGAACTTCAATTCCCATTCTCCAGAAGAAAAGTTATGATGGCTGGAGAATTCTGGGAGTTAAAGCTCTGGAGAACACCCAGTTTGGAGAAAGCTGGCATAGACTAGCCTTTCCCTATTTTGTGCCTTCTGAGTGCGTTAGGTCTCAGAATATTTAACCAGCTGCCATCCTGGCAGGGAATTCTGAGATTTTGTCCCGTCTGAAGAGCATGTTGAAGAAGGCTAACAAATATAAATAATTTACATTATTGTTATTCATTAGTACTACCTTATCATATTTATGCTGTTAAACCATTAGAGTATTTTTCAGGCATCCTTTAAAGGAGGAAAGCCTAGCGTGTTTAAGTGGTGCCCAACAGTAACATTTGTAACATAGCTTTATAAGCTGAGAAGTATATACAGTATGTGAGAAAAGAGAAATACCTTCTGCATTTCACATTTAAATAGACAATTGAGCACATATAGCACACATATCAAGCCTCATAGTTATGTATTCTGCCCTGCAAAAATAACACTTGGCAACTTTCACATTTAGTTCATTTATTTTATTTTATATTCTGCTCATTCAGAAGCTTAAGGAACATACTTGGCCCACTTCCAATTCCCTATCTTATGCTTTTTCACTAAAATGAGAGAGATTAGCTCCAAGGTCTCCTTCAACTTTAAATTAAACATCATTTCTACACAGCCTGCCTGAAAAGATTGCTCTGCAGGTAAAATAAGAAAAAGAACTTAAGATGCTTTTGGAGAAAAACATGGTAATAGTAGAGTCAGAATGGGGCTTTTCCAATACTTCTTAGCCTCTTTGAAATTTATAGGACAAGACAAGAGGCATAGTACTCTTTCTTAGTGTGGATATTTGGGCAGCTTCCCAATGTTAACAAGTGCTAAAGGGACCGTGCCATGAATTTCGACACAAATCTTGACATATGAAACACATCCGTGACATTTCTCAGTGACTGATAATGTGGGGAAAGCAAAAACCCACAAGAAGTGAAGTTGCCAGACAACACATTGTGGGAGCAGAGTGTCTTTCTCTGCTGAGCACTTAGGACCTGCAACAAGTTCATTTAGGCTGCTTGCTTAGCCCACCCTCTCTCCCTTGCCTTGATACTGACCTATCCGTAGTGGGAAATTGAGGGAAAATATCAATATTTGATGAATTGCAGGCAAGGAATAAATTATTGATGGTATGTGGTTAAAGAGACCGTGAAACTGAAAATGCCAGAGCTACTAAGCTTTGGATACAGGGCACACGGGGCTTTATGTTCTGAATAAATGCCTGTGTATTAGAGTGAGCATACATGTGTCTGTGCAAGAAGAAAAACAGAATCAGATTATACTCATCTTTCTTCTCTCTTCCCTTTTCCTGTTGCATTGTAACCTTTTGTACATTTCCTAGAAATAATACATCGTACCACATTTATCGCAAATAGTGCTGGGTTGAAAAAACTTGTCCGCGCTTTCTTTAATACTTCATATTCAGTTTGGTGGAAAATAAATGTTTTTTCCCCACTATTTATGGAGAATGTTTTGATAAAATCTTTATCACCTACGTGAGGTAGTAGGGTTACTAAGGTATGCATGCGAGATAGTGGTCTGACTTGCTGTGGATTATTATCTTCCATTAATCTGCAGCCTCCGTGATTTTCCAGCCATCAGTTAACTCTCAAGGGAAAGTCATGACGGAATTCTTCCTACGTCATTATTTTTTTTCCCAGAAGCATAGATGGTTAAAGAAAGTTGCAGACTTCTGGAGGAAAAGTAACCTACACCAGCACCCACAACATCACAATAAGCACCACAAAAAATGAAAGCACAACAAGAATGAGATTGAACAATACAAGTTCCTTTTGAAGAAAAGACAACTTTTGTTGATTTTGGTGGCATTGACCTTTATAGTTTTGTTCTTCATTGTAGAAGGGAAAAAAAAGCAACAGAAAGTATTGTTCCTCTTCAGCTTTCAGCATATTATATTAAGCATATTGTGTCATGATAGTCTTTGGAACTTGGGATTCACTATTATTAAGCAGGAGAATTATCAGCCACAGGACCATTTAATTCATGCATCACTATTAGCTCTCTAAGTGAGGTCATCTGTGCAGAGGAACAAAATGAGTTTACCACAGTCAGTGAAGTACAGGGCAGTTGTTTAGTTGACCATAAGCACTGACCTCTCGACCTGCGTGCTCAAATATCCTATGAGGCACCTTAGAGTCTTATAGTAGGCAATAAATGCAAATAAAAGAAAAAGAAACAGATACATATTTGTGCCATGTGCCTCAAGTGATGGTGTTTGGATGCTGATTTTGTTTAAGTACCTCTTAATTCTAATTAATTCTTAAACTTGCCAGTCTTGAAATGCTAAGAATAGGCTGGGAATACCCAGAGCCAATTAGTGCTCCCACAGGCCAACTAGGAGGAAATGGAGAAACTATCATTCAGTCAGTGCCCCAAGCCTTGAATTATGACAGTTCCTGGAGTTAGGAAATTCTGTCATCCCTGCTGTGGCAGGGTTGGGGGGCAGGGGTGGGGAATACAAACTGCAACCAATCGTCACATCTACTGACTTCTGTATCTGATGCATGCATTTGCTAACTCATTGTTTTTAAAAAAAATCTGATACTAGTACTAAGGAAAGCTGCCTGCCTAAAGACATCATTTTTCCTAAGTAGAAATTCCCATGAAGTCTGGGATAATGACATGGCCCCGTTCTTCTGCAGTTAGATGCTTTTCCCAATAGCTAAAAACCTGGCCATAGGTTGCTGTACAGTATCTATGTTTGTGTAGCAATTGAAGGGAGGCTTATTTAAATCCAGGGAGCTAAAGATTAGGGTATATAAATATACTGTACCCTATAAATAGCTGGGTGCTCCTGGCCTAAAACAGCAGAGAAATTCAAGCTGAGCATTTTTATACAGTAGGCTTGACAAATTTACCAGAAAGTAACTAGAGGAGTTCAGGTAGGACTAGTCTAGACTTCACAGTAACCCTATCTCTGAAGCTGCTCTGAAGTCTGTAGAGGGCTCTGGGGGAAGGATGAGAAAATGGGGAAACAGCCCAACCCCAACCCCTTTGGACTCCAGCTGCTGAAAGAGAATGACACAGAGATAACAGTGATGGGCTACAAGTGCCTCTTTTACAAAAAATACTGCATCTGGAAGCCCCTTTCCTGAGATCATATTCTGCTCTGCATTACTTATTATTTAACTCTATTAAACCACGCAGTCAAAAATCACGCACTAAAAAATATTACACGTACAATGCCATTCCGTATTACAGATGCAATATACCCGTGGACCCCTCTCCCCTATTTTATGGGACTATAACTCTCCCCCCCCCATACTCCTTGCTACTGACCCTATTGATCAGAATCAGAATAACAGAGTTGGAAGGGACCTTGAAAGTCTTCTAGTCCAACCTCCTGCACAAGCAGGAGGCCCTATACCAGGCGTTTCAAACTCGTGTCGTCATGGCGGCGTCACGTGACATATCGGGACTTCTTTCCCCTTCACTAAACCGGGCAGGGGCGGGGCCAGCATGTGACTCACCCGGCCTAAGGGCCGCGAGTTTGACACCCCTGCCCTATACCATTTCAGATCAGAGTTACCAGGAGTTATAGTGCATTGATGACCCCACCTTGTGCTTCATAATCCACTCAGGGTTATCCAAACAACTGTAGCATTTATGCCAGAAAATCCAAATGGCAACATATGTAAGTAGTGGAAATGAAAGTATTTGTCACTCTTTAATAAAACCTCAACATCTAGTGCCTAAGCAGGAAGACTACCTCACTTATCTGAAAAAAAAGATTTTTGAAATGTTGCCAAACTATTCCCTGAGACAGAGAGGTAATTCCCACCCACCCCTCAATCTCTGGGAGAAATCACTCTTCAGTGAGCTCGGTGGAAAGGTAATTAATATTTGCTTCTGAATTAGAAGCTGAGGCTTAGAGTGATGAAGGAGAGAGCTGACTGGTTTCTTCCCATCTGAAGAATTTTCAAATGCAAAGCAGGACACCATAAACGGGGCACGTTTCAGTGTTACAGGGCAGATCACAATATCTTCCATTCTGACCTAGGACAAGGATGGTATCGTCCACTTACACAATCTCCATCACTGTCTGGTATGATGATATGCAGCATTTAAACACCACCCCATATATGTGGGCAAGGGGAATACGGAAAGCAGAGAACAAATTAGTCCCATACGATTAAGGGAGTGGTAGAGGAAGCAACCTTCAGATCATCTTCCCACTTATTTCAGATCCTCATTTCTAGAGAAGCTCTAATAGACTCAACTAGTACATCAGGTTAAGGAAAATATAATTATGTGCAATTATTACATTGCAAAACAAACCGAAGCAGGAATCAGCAAGTATTGGGAAACAATGGGAAAAGACTGCTGTAAGAAAGTCCTGTACTACACTGGCTTACTGTATATTCCAGTCAATGAGAACATAATAGAATAATAAGAGTAATATAGCAATACAGTGTATGCTACTACGTTAAGGTCATTTCTTACCACAGATAATATGATACAATCCAATAAATTAGGCCGCAGTTATTTCTATACATGGTATCTACATAGCAACATGTAAACAGATCGCACAATTCTGCAATTTTCAAAGAAATGGGGTTACACAGTTCTTCACATTCAATCACAAAAGGTACTTTGGAGTGTACATTGATGCAAATATGGCACTTGTTACAATTTGAAAGAATATGTATTAGATTTGAATCTCATTTACTCTCTTTGTAGGAGGATGCATGAACTTATGATGAAATCTGTGGTACGTTTATATTGCAGGCAAAGGAAAATTAAACACTGATGGGAAGAAATGATTGAAAGGACAAAAGTAATATTGATGTATAGATAATATGGCAGCCACCTTGTTTCCCAGGCAGCAGCAAAAAATAGTCATGTCATCCTGAGAAAAGATGCAGCTGCTTGAAGGAGTTTCAAAGCAGTGTTGTGTTCATATCCCACACCAACCCCACAGCATTTTCTCCAGCTTATTTCTTAATTGCCACATAGTCCTAAAAAAACAATCCAAATTCTTCTGTGATTCTCAGGTGTCACTGTTGCCTCTTTTCTTTCTTACATAGAGGAGGTTGTACTCCAAATCTATTAACACCCATTCCTATCAGTATCAGGGTGTGTCCTACATCTGGATTGTCTATACTATATTATCTATACATCAGTATCACTTCTGTCCTTTGAATTGTTTCTTCCCATCAGTGTTTAATTTTCCTTTGCCTGCAATGTAAACATACCACTGATTTTATCATAAGTTTTTGCATCCTCCTACAAAGAGAGCAAATGAGATTCAAATCCAATACATATTGTTTCCAAATTGTGTCTCATGCCAGATTTGACAGATTATATCTGAAGTACTGAATGTCCCTACTTTCATTCAGGAATAACTCAAGAGGAGCTGAAGAGCGCTCTATCTGACAGAGAATGAGGTTACCAACAAAACAGGCTGTCTTTTCCCTGTCTCATCTCCTGAAGCCCTTCCTAGCTGACCTCTGCTAATCATCAGCTTTGGTATCTCCCATCACAGACACCCCACTGAAGAGGCTGTCAAAGGCCTGGAGTGAAGAACAGAGATCTTGCCTAGCAAATGCTGACTCACCTCCCTTTATCCAGCCATCTCATTAATTCTGCTTTTGCCCCTCATTAGACTACCAACAGGGGAGGAGAGATGCTTTTTGTGAAGCTAATGAATTAGGCAGAATCCTGCCTCCCTCTAGTGCCTGTGCTGGATGAAAAACAACGGTGGATTTTATATACACAAACCATCCATCTGTTATGTAATGTACGGCAGGAATATTGCATCTATTTCTTACCTGTAGGGCAAAGGCTGTGGACATATACTTCAGACACCATAATTAAACTGCAGAACAAGAGAGATACCAGCTGAGGCCCTGATGCACAATTCACCCATTCTTGAAAGAGTGTCTCCCAGCATGAAATTTGTTCTCCTTGTTGCCGATCCCTATTCTCTCTACCACTTTGCTTCAACGCACTGGTGAAGGGTGGCAAAAGCTGGCATATTTTGCACATCTTGTGGCTGCCCTTGGATGGTGTCAGAGTACCAGTGAATGCACTATTTCAATAGTGTTAAAGTTAAGGGTGACTTAAGTCCATTTTGCTTATCAGCTGGGGATGAAATAGAGGCAAGATCATGGGAGCTATGGCAGAAAAATGATGTTGCCAGAATATGTTTGTGCTGTGGTTAGATACAAGTGCAGACCTGGCCTTGGAGAAGAAACCAGATTGATAGATCCATATGGTGTCTCACTAGCTCTGTACCCACAGTACAACAGCTGCTTGATTTTGAGTCAGAAAAATCCCCAGAAATTTTGCAAGGAGCAAAAGCACTCTGAATAATTGAGCCCACAGCTCTCTGAATCGCCAGGTCATATTCTCTTCAAATTTCATCTTTGACCACATAGAAAATGAAACTCTTGTTAATTAGAAAGGGGAACATTGACTGATGTTGAACTTCAATGCTTTGGCTTTTCTTAAGATAGTAAATCTTTCTCCCTCTCTCTTGCAGATTCTTTGCTTATTTCAATTAAGTTCCTGTAAATATTTCTTCTCCCCCAATAAAACACAGCCAATGATGGAAGCTTCTTTTAACACATCAGGACTATCTATAATTTCCTAATAAGATTCTTCACCAAAAGGGCAGGAGCATTTTTAGTACTATATTCTTCAACCGACAGTAAACTGTTTTTTTCAGTTCATTAAACACTATCCAGGCCATGAGGAAGATTCTTTGCTGGGAATATTTACTCCAGCTTGTATGTACTAAGAGTATTTTTCTGCAGAAACCAATTTCTACATCTTTTACATCAGAGCAGGATTATATGGATTTTTGAGTTTCTACCTCATGCTACAGCTTTTGGCTGTGTTTTTAAAGCAAGAGATATGAATTCCAGCAAGAAAGGAAAAATACTAGTTTACCCAGTTGTGGCAGTTAAAGAGAATTCTGTTATTTAATTCAGTCCAGTACATGCATATTTAAAAACCAGGGGTTCTGAATCCAGCAAAATTCAGAAATACAAGAACACAAGAAAATGTATCAATGAAAAAACAAGGGACATAGTGCCTGCACATCAGAGATAGTTTTCATACTTGGCAGTCAGGAGAAACATTGATTTCTTATAAGCCTGTGTGTTATAATATCAGTTAAGAAAATAATATTTTTAAAAACCTCAGTGTGAGGATCCTTATTACTTCCATTTATTATTTTATTTGTGAAATCATGAATTTAAAAGGCCTTGTGAAGATCTTATTTTGTCCCCCAAATCTGGGGGGCCAGTGATGCCACTGCAATACATTTTAGCCATGAAAGTAGCTCAAAAAGATGCCACTACTCACTGGTTTCCCTTAGGCAAGCCCTGATTTGTTACCACTAGTTCAACTACAAAACGGGAAGAAGGTCAGTTGTATCCCACAGAAGTATTATAGGTGATCTTCGGGTTATAATAGCAATTAGGGCTGAGATTGTCATTGCTAAGCAAAGCAGTCATAAAATTCAACATCACGTGATCGCATCACTTAGCAACAGCAATTTTGGCGGTCCTGGTTGCTGTTGTAAGCCCAAGACATGTGGGTCATTAAGTGAGAAGAAGTGGAAGTCCCAGATAAGCAGTCTGGAAGGGATGTTGTGGGCAGGGATGAACTATGGAGGACAATGCTGCAGAGTACAGGATTCCTGGGAATCTTCTATTCTGTACTGGGACTCCTTGGGAAAAATGCAGTGGGAGCAATTTACAGGAGTTACGTGTGACCTTCCATGCCAGTTTTCTCACTCACTTTGCTTGTGGGAAGCCAGCAAGGAAGGTTGCAAAGGGTGATCCTGTGACTATGGCTTGCTCTGATTTGTAATTGCAAGCCAGATGCCAAGCATCCAGATCACAATCATGTGATCATGGGAATACTGCAAAGGTCATAACTTCACAGACTGTTCATAAATCACCCTTATTTGGTTGCTGAATAAGTGGCCATAACTCAAGGACTACTGATACCATAATAAGTAACCCAGCTCTTTTACCTCTTGTAAAGCTCAGCTTTTGGGTCCTACCTCAAGAAAAACAACCTAAGAAGCACCTCCAATAATTCCGCTACCTTCCTCAGAATTTTTCTCCTCCCTTCTTTACTCTTTCTATAGTTAATATAAACACTGATTATATCAAAGAAAATCAATGCAGACAATCAATGCATTCAGAAAGTATTCAGACCTTCACTTTTTGTCAATTTTCGTTATGCTGCAGCCTGATTCTATAGTTGTTGAAATTCATTTTTTTCTCATTAATCTACACTCCGTATACCTCATAATGACAAAGTGAAAACAGAATTTTAGAAATGTCTCAATTTATTAAAAAGAAAAAAACTGAAATATCACATTGGCATAAGTATTCAGATCCTTTGCAACAACACTTGAAATTTAGCTTAGGTGCCTCCCATTTCTCTTTATTGTTGTTGACACGTTTCTACGGCTTGATTGGAGTCCACCTGTGGCAAATTAAATTGATTGGACGTGATTCTTCAGTGCAAAACGCATGACAGCCCTCTTGGAGTTTGCAAAAAAGCACCCGAAGGACTCTCAGACTGTGCAGAACAAGATTCTTTGGTCTGATGAAACCAAGATTGAACTGTTAGGCCTCAATTCTAAATGTTACGACTGGAGGAAACCAGGCATTGCTCATCACCTGCCCAATATCATCCCAACAGTGAAGCATGGTGGTTGGCATCATCGTGCTGTGCAGGTGTTTTACAGACATTTCTAAAATTCTGTTTTCACTTAATCATTATGGGGTACTGAGTGTAGATTAATGAGGGGAAAAAATGAATTTCAACAAGCGTAGAATCAGGCTGCAGCGTAACAAAATTGTCAAAAAGTGAAGAGGGTCTGAATGCTTTCAGATATGCACTGTATATGCAAACTGGCTTCGATCACAACTCTCTGACAATCCAGATCATCCCACTTCCTTCAATGTGTGTTGGAAAGGAGATGCTTAAGATGCTAAACCGAGTCCTGCATTGGGCAGGGGATTGGAATAGATGCTGTTTAAAATACTTTCCAGCCTTGCCTTTCAGCCTATGAAATACTTTGGCAGGTTGTAATGAAAATGAAGGCTCAGAACAGTTTCTTCCCTTCAGTTAAGACATGCATCTCTTCAGCCAATCCACAAACAGCAAAAAAAGAGTACCAACGAGCTCACCCCACTGAATTTTCAGTAAAACCCAAGGGAGTACTGGAGTTCATTGCAAAAAAACCCGGGTGTTACAGAGACCCTTCTAGACCAATGTAAGCAAAACATTCAGCTGTTAAAAATTTGGATGGGGTGAGAAAGAGAAATATCAAAGAAACTGATCTAAGTCAGCGCTTTTCTGCTTTCCAAGTGTCTCGAGACACGTACTGTCAATACACCTAGAACTTCATAAATGGGCACATCCTGAAACCCTGCCCTTCCTGAACAACAATGAACCCAGGTCATCTCACCTGCCGCCAGGTACAAATGAAAGCTGCTGTCACTTCAGTGGCCTGCAAGGTTCGGTGGATTTGATACCCAGAAAGAAGGGACAAACCTTTCCCCCAAAACCTGGATGAAAACAGAAACAGAACAGTGCAAAACATCAGACTTACCCTCTGCTAACTATCAGCCTTAAGGCATCCAAGTTGCCATGGTAGGCAGCCCACAGGGTTGGGGTCATGCCATCTTCATCAGGGGAATTTAAGTCCTTCTTGGTGGCTTCTTTCAGCAGGTCCAGATAGCCATCTCTTGCTGCACGGTGGTACTGGTCATTCATGGTGTAGCCTTAAAGCTTGCCCATGTCACTGGGAGGGTGAACAGCACAGAGATGGCAACAGAGTTCTAGGAAAGCAGCTGTCAGAGAGGAGGGAGCTCCGTTGCCAGGATACTTGAGATTCCCTGCCCGGAGAGAGCAGGAACTCCTCATATTGAAGGCATATTATTTGCTGTGGATTCCCCTGGGTCCTAAAAATTCCTACCTTTGCCTTAGCTAGCCCCTCTCAGAAGACACTTCTCCTTTGGGCCTGGTGGGAATATTTGCTTGGGAATGTGCTTTTGGAAACCTTGGCTTGAATTACTAAAGCAACAGTTGCTAAATCAAGAGTGTAGTACTTCAGAATACTTAGACTCATCCAGGCTCAGGATTCAAGTTTTATTCCAGAGTTATTCTGCCCCATCCAAGGAATTCTGGCAGAGAGAGTGAAAATATTCAGAAATTATCTCCTTCTACATGGAACCTCCCCATGCTTGTTCACCAATTCTTCCATCCTTTTTTCCCCTTTTAGGGGAATTAGTGAAAAGAGAGATACACAATTATTACACAATCATTTTAGACTTAAAACTCTTATCCCTTACGGAGTACCCACTGCTGGCCAGTGACTGGGGGGGGGGGGGGCATGCATGCA
>JANHFL010010429.1:81482-103817 GCA_032468155.1 Oxyrhabdium leporinum
GGGTGGGTGCATGCATGCACAGGCTTTCAAGTCAGTGTTGACTCCTGGTGATTGCATGGACAAGTCCCCACAGTTTTCTTGGCAAGAATTTCCAGAAGTGTTTTTCCACTGCCTCCTTCGTAGGGCTCAGAAAGAGGAACTGGCCCAAAATCACTCAGTTGGTTTGGTGTCCAAGACAAGACTAAAACTCACAGGTTTCTACTCTGAAGCACCTTAACCACTATGCTTCTCTGACTGCTATGATTCTCTGCCCAGCAAAAGATTAATTATACGCCAGGCCAGCGTTATGAAGTCATTTAGAAAATGGATCCAGGTGACCCATCTGAAACTGGGCACCCCGCTAGAACAGCAGGCATGAGCTCATCTCCAACAGATGCATGTCAGGCCACCATCTTTGCACATGGGCTATTAAAGGCAGTTTAATCTCTAGTAGCATGTCAATGCATTAATGATAGAGTAGAAAAGAATGGGAACAATATACATACACACATCTGCATGGAGCTATAATTTATATTTCATGTGTATGCTCAGAAATAAATAAATGCGTGGAGCCCAGATCCTTTGTTGGTCACAGCTTTGCAGTGGGTTCAGATAAAATAAGATACAGAAGTGTATCAACTCTAAATTAATTAAGTTTCTCTTCCCTTACACCAATATAAATCAATCAGCCTGCAGGAAATTGCTATCAGAGATGTCATTTATTAAGCAATAACAAATCTGGACTTAACATTAAAGGAAAAATATACTACTAAGCCAAGTTTGACTCCTGTTGATCTAGAACATGGATGCCTCCTGCCATACGCTAAATAAAAGATGTCTCCAAATAGCTTTCTTGGAACAATATGGATATGATTAGCTTTCTTTGAAGATCTTCAGTCTAGCCTATAGTCATATGGGCTCCCATCCATGCATTAACCAGGCAATCCTGCTTAGCTCTTGAGCTCAGAAAAGATTGGGCAGATGCTGCTTGGTATTTACTATTTAGCGGCTTTCAGTTAATCTTCATTTTTCTGGGCATCCAAGATATCTTAGTTGCATTCATGCCCTTTTTTTTTGGTCTTTGCAGGTGTATACCTTCAAGTCAGTGTTGACTCTTGACAACTGCCTGGATTGGTCCCTGTAGTTTTCTAGGCAACATTGCCTTGTTTCTGTGGCTGAAGGAGAATGGATACCTCAAGGTTACCTAGCTGGCTTCCTGCCTAAGGCAGGACTATAACTCACAGTTTCCCCTTTTCTTAACCACTACACCAAAGTGACTCTAATACGCTTCAGTTTGTGCTTTTACAGTATCTTTAGCTGTTAAAAACAAAATAATGAACTGAATTCTATACAAGAATGACAAGGCCCTTTTTGGAAACAGTTGGTCCTCTAACGCCATCTGTTGTTGGAGAAGTAGAAACAGTCTGATAGTATCTTTTCAGAGTTACAGTAATACATTGCATTAGTATAGGGTTTTCCAGAATTACAGCTGATTTCATCAGATGTGTGTAAAATTTAAATGAATAGGGATGGGTCAGTGAGGGAGGGAGGGAAGGAAGGAAACCATTAAGTAGTTGTATAAATGAAGATTCATAGGATTAGATTACAAATATATTATCAATTAACAATTGCGTTAAAAATCATTTGTTCAGACTTCCTGAGAGCCTGAAAGCTATTGATGTATTTGTTCATCACCTGCCCAATATCATCCTAACAGTGAAGCAATGCTATGCAAATGTCCAAGTAATCCAAGATGTGAAATTCTGACAAAAAAAAGAAACACTAGGCTTTCAAATGAAGTAGCATACATTTATTTCCAAGCTGTAATTGTTCCTTACACTAAAAAAGAATGGAAGGAAGACAATCCCTTTTTCAACAATGTCTCTTTAACAGTAGTGGGCCTTAGCAGGTGATCAGCATCAGCATCTCAAAAAGCTTCAGTTGGTGATTTGCACATATCAAATTTTAATTGGATGGGAAATTTACAGGCTTCAAAATATTGCCGGAACTATAGCTTGCAGCCCTTGTCACCATTGGCTGTGTGGTCTGAGAATGCTGGGAGTCTAGAATCATTTTGAAGGTTATAAATTCCCATGAGATGGAGCAGCAAGCCGAGCCTTTTCTTCCAAAAGATACAAACATCTTCCACAATGCCTGCTGGACCTGTTTGCCACTTTTCTAGGTTTACTGCTAGACATATCTATGCTAACCTGGAATTTGTATCCTTAGATTTACTTTCTGCCTTTTCTGTAAGAATTCAGGGCCTTTTCCCTAGGTATTCTTCCCATGGTGCTTTTTTCTTGGAACAAATATGTAAGGTAAAAATCTCTCTGGGAACTTCATGTCCAAGCAGGGACTTAAACCCAGAACTCTTTAATCTAGAATATAATTAGGCTTTGCAATGTAATTTGTTGAATTATCTTAAGTTTGCTTAGTACTTAAACCCATTAATTATGCAATTACATTTTAGTCTAGAGTATTCAAATGCAAACAATGGCTATTTGCAAAGGATGTTACCTTAACCTAGCTGTGTTTAAAATGGGGGGGGGGGCTCTTGAATGTTCATCCTCTTGTTGAATGTCACATCAGTTGGAAAGTGACCTACTCCAGAGAATGGCTGGTTTACATATAGTATTGAACCAATATGGGGTTTATATTGACTCAACAAAATGTATGAATTAGGTTCTATGGCTTAGTTAGCAAGTCATTGTTTAAAAGGCTGGCTTAATTTGTTTTGGAACTGGTTAGAAAAAATGATAAAGCAACATATAGATTTGAAACCAGAAATATTCCTGCTGGGTATACTACCAGAACAGTATAAAGGGAATACATACTTAATTTTGCATGTAGTAACAGCAGCAAGAATAGTGTTTGCACAACAATGCAAAAAAAGATAAGGTCCCAACAGATAAAAGTGTATTAAAAAAAAATTAGAATGCGCCGAGATGGATAGATTGACACTTAAGATAAAAGAAAAGGAAGAAACAGAATATTTGTAACATGGAATTTATTCTACCAATGGCTAACTAACAGAAACAGAGGTTAGAAACTAAACAGAATTTTAAAAAATAAGAATTTGTATTGAAAATTCTGCAAGATGGATAAACTAATTTTATTACTATGCTGTGATTAATATTGATATGTTTATTAAGATTACCAGTATGACTTTGGTTACTGTTGTATCTTTACTTAAAATTAATTGTGCCCAGACGACACGCTCAGATAGACCCATATTTTATGTTTTTTTAAAAGAAAAATGTACCAATAAAACATATATTCAAAAAAAATGTGTCTCACAACTGGGGGAGGGGACGTACATCTTTGACACCTTCTCATAAAAAAAGGTCCAAGGTCGTCCTTCAATGTACAAACATCAGCATCTGAAGTTTTTGTTACCTTAGACTTCTGTCTTTTAAAGAACATGGCATGCAGAAGTGTCACATGAGAGATATTTTTTTTAGGACTGACAGGTAGTTTCTAAATTAAGAACAATTTCCCTTGTGACTTTTTATAAATTTTTGCACTTCTGCTTTTGTTGACAGGATTTTAATGATGATTTCTTCCCATTTTCATATCAAGTAACCTTGATCCCCATATCTCTCACGTGTTTTTTCCCCCCTTAAACCTAGTCCAGGCACAAAATGTCTCCTATAAGCCTTTCTGAGACGTTTATGAAGCAGTCCTGTCAACTCACTAACATTGTAAATCAAAATACATCCAGACAAATATAAATTTCAGGGCTGTTGTGAACTGGGGAAAAAAGGAAGCTTGTGCAAAAGTGGTGAGAACAACAAGTCGACTTGAAAGCAGAAAGGTTGGTGGAATGATGCTTGGCCAGAACCAAGGTTCTCGTTCTGTCTGCCTAGTTATATAGATGCCGAAGTTAATATTAGTAAAGGGTCTAACTTTTACACTTTTTATTTTTGTTTTGTGTCCCTCTCATTCCATGGGACTTGTGTTTTATACAGCCCTAATTTTAAACATAGTGATTTGGGACTACTAAGCCATGGTGACTGCAGTAGGATTTACTTCTGAATGGACATGCATAGACTGGTGATGTAAGAAGAGCAAACGAATGGTTCAGAAGTTTGAATGGTTCCATAGTAGAGGAAGGTATTATCTACCTTTAAGGAGAATATTTGTAGCTCAGGGTTGAAATGTGGGGTCCTTGCTGCTCTCTGAGCTTGTTTTCTTGCAGAAGTTTCATTACCCTAACTAGGTAACATAATCAGTGCTAGTACGGATGATGTTACCGAGTTAGTTAGGATAATGAAACGTCTGCAAGAAAACAAGCTCAGAGAGCACCAAGGACTCCTTATTATCTACTTTATTGGCTTGAATTGGAGATTTATTTTTCCTCAATGCAAGGATACCCTGAGAAGTTTTGCTTTTGATTCGGAGTAAAGAAGTGTTTGCAATATGGCATTTGTGATGATTTCTGTTCTTCTGGGAGCCATAGTGTCCAGTACAAAACATCTTGCCCCAATTCTTGCAGACCAGAATTAAGGGAACTTGCTGCCTAAGCACTTGGTGGATTTGTTCTGTGTTAATAATGAGCCTGACTGAACAGCTGAGAAATAATCCAGGCTTGGTCCACAAGCTCCAGAACAGATTGTGGAAGCTCAGAGTTTATTCCATCTTTTTACTGATGGATCATGATGTGGTTTGAATCGGGTTCAGAAAATGGAGACCTCAATTTCAAAAATTAATCTAAATAGTTGGTCAACAAATAGGGTATCAAAAGGGAAATTGATTTGTAAAATATATTTAGAGAAAGAGAGAGTGTTCACTCGGCAGATAAGAAAACATATCTCTGCAGGGTTTTTTAAAATATGTTTAAAAGAAATCTCACCAAAATATTGTAAGTCATTACATCTATCATCATAACCAGATATGATTAACAAAATGGGCTTTCATTCAAATTGAAACAGTTATATAAGAAATTCTATTCAAATGTTATTGAGAAATCCTGACTCAAGTCATATTTAAAATACTGTAGACTTACATTTTAAAATTCAGCTTTTCATTCCATCTGCCCAATATCTAACCATTTTTATCACCATTAGCCTAAACTTGAAGGAAACCTGGACTCTGGTATAAAAGAATATATTTTGTCCTGAAGTGTTCTCACATTCTCTCTTTCTGTTTTCTTTTATTCTGGCAGCTCTATATTAGTGTCGGTTAAACCATGACCGACGTGTCTGCGAGGAAAGACAGTGAGATCAAACGTGAAGATTCCATCATGGGCTCCGGCCAGAAAGATGACAAGAGCAGCTTTAGTCCTGATCATTTACCACCTGTTGGTCAACATATACATAGGTTCTCCTCTATCTCTCTGCCGCACAGCCCCAAGGAAGTTTGGAAAAAAGGCGGGCGTGTTTTCTCTATCCTGCTAGCCATCAACCTAATACTACTAGCATGCACTCTTGTCACTGGTGGAGCATTCAAAAACGTCAAACTGCATGACTACGATGCCTTTTTCATGCTCACCATTGTGATGCTGATTGCCATCATCTGGATGTTGTTCTACATCTTCAATACCTCCAAGCGACAGGCTGCCATCCCTTACAAAGACAATCACGCAGGACCTATCTGGCTAAGAGGTAAGGAGATGCTAAGAGGTAAGGAGATTAAATATGGTATTCTGGACAAGCATATGAAGAGTATGGATTGAAAATTATAAAAATGAGCAGGCAGCTCAGGTATCTTGTCTGAGCAAAATGATAAAAACTGTACCATAAGTCTCTCAGGGCTCAGTGAAAACTTGGAAATGGTGCCACTACTACTTCTGGAATAAACTAGCCCTAAGGATTTGATAGACTTCTGCTGCTCCTAAACATATTTGTAGAAAAGAAGGTTTAACCCTAGCACTGAAGTTGGACACCGCACTTGCTCAAGGCAAGATTTATAGACTAATCAATCGGTTTTACAAGTTTGATAGTGCAATAAAATAGGGCTCTGGTTTTGACAGAATTGGGACATCCCTTGTCTTCCTTCCTGGGCTGAGGAAGATTTGTCATAGCTGTGAGGTCCATAGAACTAAATTAGAGAGTTTGGATTGTGTATTTGTTATGGGAAGATAGTGACATTTGTTTTCCAAAACAGGTGGCTTGGTCTTGTTTGGAATCCTCACATTGGTGATGGATATATTCAAAACAGGATACTTCAGTTACTACGAGTGCTTATCAGTCATCAAAATCATGTATCCAGTTGTGCAGGCTGTGTTTGTAATTGTCCAGGTGAGTTTGTTATGTATGTAAACATATTTATATGCAGCCAAATGCTAATTGGTTTGGGAGGGGGCAGATAGTAGGGAGAAAATAAAAGCTAGATAAATACTGCTCTAATTGTCTAAATGGTAGGAGAGTGCTGTTCAATTTAAGAGGGTAGCTTGAATTGCAGTAATATTTTGTTCCTTAGAATATGCATATCAAAACAATTGGTTTGTGTGCACCAATATTTCAAGTATAATTAAATGTCAGGCACAAACAACCAGACCCGCGTGTGCAGGATTTAAGCTAGTTATTTTATTAGAGTCTGTCTATAATACAGAAATCTACCCAGTCTGGCAGCCTACTCCTGGGAACAATTAGATAAGGCTTCAAGGAAATTCGGGGGTGGGGGTGGGAGGGCTTCAGTCGCAACCCTTTTGCAGTTGCACTGTGACTCCATGCTAGCTCCATGCTTAATCTCTCTTCCCTGCCAGGCTGGGTATTTCCCAACATTAAATAATCTACAAGCTGGTTGTGCGTTGTGGGAGCTAACTAAAATGTAACGTAAGATCTTGAAATATATCAAAATGGCTGAGATCCATGTTGTAATTAGTAGCAATAAGTGTTTTAGAACTTGAATAGCGAAATCCTGCAAAATGTGTTCCAATAAGTCTAGAAAACTCGATCCTGCTCATACCCAAGATAACAAGATGCTATAGAAAGCAAATTTAAAAGTTGCATTTCTTTCTTTCTAGACTTATTTTCTGTGGGTCTCTGCCAAAGACTGTGTTCATGTACATTTGGATCTTACCAGGTGAGTATCAAGATCATTCAACAATAGGTCTTTCCAGCTTATTAAGCTGCAGGTGTCACTGACTGAATGAAAAATAGGATGGGTTTAAGCAGACAGAATCTCAGTGCATTATCTGTAGTAATATTAGCAATAGTGTCCAACAATGAAGGTAAAAGACCTTTTCCAAGGGTCATGTTGGATCTGGGAAGGATTTCTGGAGGACTTGCCTTTTTCACTTTTCTGAAACTTTTTCCATTGGGTAGTATGATGTAAAAAGATTAAATATCAAAGCTGGTGACAATTCTGAATAAAGTATTTTTTCCAGCAAACACCCCTGATGGAATCAAAACTCCAAGGCAGGCATATTCCTCAAAGTATAGATTTATTATCATATTGACACATCTGGGGAATACCCGACTCTGAAGGACCCAAGGTTTTCCCCACCCAAATCAAACTCCAAAGTTCTTTTCCTCCCAGGTCACACATCTGTCACGTGGTCCAACCAGGTCGCATCCTCCAGCTTGGCTGGCTTTGGTCCACACCTCTCCAACACCTGGTAGAACGTCCTTGGCTCCCACGGGAAAGAATGTTGTTTTCGCTGCACATCCCCAGCTATCTCTATCTCCCCCCTCATGTTCCCATGCTCCACCCGGCTTTGCTGTGGCAGCCCTGAAGATTGCTTCCAAAATGGCTTCATCCCAAAATGGCTTCAAGGCTGACATTTTCTTGCTTTAGAGTAAAAGTGGACAAACTTGGAGAGCCCCCAAATCCTTAATTCATGGGGTAGTCATTTCAAAACAGGATGGGCAGCAAATAAATGTAATAAATGAATAAAAATAAATAATAACACAGCCAGGATTTTCCTTTACATTTGTGGTAGTGTAATAATTTTAAGATGGGTTTTTTAAATTATATCAAACCGACTTTATAGTTTAGTCTACTGTGTTCATTTGCTACAATGAACAATCACTTGCCAATTGCTACTCTGTAATCTGTCATGGTGCACAGAGTAATATAACAGGCTCTAAAAATGCTATATTAGCCAACTGAAAAGAATTTCTATCAAAAGGAAGAAGCTGTATGAGAAAAATCTGCAAGCAGAAGGGTTAGGCTCATTTTGGAATGTAATTAAGTTACTATTATCCTTAAAGTTTTTCAGTTAAGGTTGACCACTACTGTTTATTTCTTCTGTCTCCGGAGGTGGGTTGGATGTTTGGAATGAACAGAGCTTATCCATTAAACCAAAATTCCCCATTCTTCTATGATAGATGTGGACTGATGCTCATCTTAACCACCAATCTAGCAGTGTGGATGGCAGCTGTAACAGATGAATCGGTACATAAGGCTGAATCAAAAAAACCAGTTTCAAATATGTCACACAGGATGGGTAAGTTGACAGGGAAACATAAGAATTATGATCAAATCAACTTAGAGGGTATTACTTTAAGGCAGAGGTCCACAGCCTTTCCACATTGGCAACCAGGCCCGGCGTGTGAGTGGCAGAAGCACGCATGCACAGCTCCATCCACACAGCATGTGAGCACAATGGTACTTTGCACGCACACATGCACACTTGCCCATCACTCGCGCAGCCATTTGGCTCCAGAGTGTGTGGCTAACATGTAAATAAATTTATAAAAGAACAAGATAAATATTATAAACCAATACAAATATAATCAGCTGGCCCAAATACACTTGAAGTCTTCAGACAATCTGTATTACTGTACTTAAACTGTAAATCCACTTTCTTAAAAAGCCAGATTTGTGTTGTACTGAAAAGAGATGGGAATGTGTGTGTTATACACATTATTGATGGGGTAGAAAAGATCTATTTCCAGGTCTATTCCTCCCTGATTTATTAAAGAAAAAAGAATGCAAGACATCTCTTCATGAGTGAATTGAACCAGGCAGATAGATAACCTCTGTTTTGGTAAAAGATATAGTTGCGGGCGTAATGCATATCACAAGAATAATACAGGAAGAAACATAGGTTCGGTTTAATCCCCCTTGAAGGAGAGGAGGGATTAAAAGGTAATTGAAAAATCTCTTTCCATTGAGTTTTGAAAGATCATAGAGTTGGTTCTGAGAGTAAACCTCTTATTTCAGTACCATTCAAACTTTTTGATCAATGTCATTTTCAATCAAAAGTTTTTTTTTAAAAAAAACCTTCCTGAGCTAGTCTTGACCAGCTTTTCCTTCTCTCTCTGCAGCTGATCTAAAAGAAAGCATCTCTGACAACTGTGGCTGCAAAAGTAACGTCTGCGAAATCTTCAAGAATGGTTATTTTTGGCTGTATCCTTTCAATATTGAGTACAGCCTTTTCGCTTCTGCCATGATCTATGTAATGTGGAAGAACGTTGGCCGCATCATGGACCACCATTCCAACCATATCCATCACCTGAAGTTTAAGCTTTTCAAGAGAACTTACTTTCTGGGTTTCATAATGGGACTCTTGATCGTGGCATCTGGCATAGCAATCCTGATAGTGTATGAAATCCAGATCAATTCGAAAAACAAGGCTAAAGTGAAGAATCAGGTGCTCACCATGTACTACTCTTTCAATATTGTCTGCCTGAGCCTGATGTCCCTCATCTCTGTGGGTGGCTCCATTGTTTACAGATTTGACAAGAGAGACATGGACCGTGAGAAGAATCCAACTAGAACGCTTGACGTGGCCTTATTAATGGGTGCAGCCTTAGGGCAATATGCCATTTCCTATTACTCTATTGTGGCCACTGTGGCCAGTTCACCAAGGGATACAATCAATGCCCTCAACTTGACCTATTCCTTGCTGATGATTGCCCAGCACACTTTCCAAAACATTTTCATAATTGAAGGCCTCCATCGACAGCCCTTTAAAAAGGAAAGCAAAGTGGACCATCAGGAGAAGGACATTTATGGTCTCACTTTTGTCAACTTAAATGCTGTATCACTTCGCGTCCCTGAAAATGGAAACGCTTTATCACCCACATCTCCAGGACTAGCCATTCAGTCTCCTCATGAAATAACACGGTCCATCAGTATCTCCAAGAAAGTGAGCTGGAGGAGGAGATTCTTAAAAGAAAGCTCATTATTCCTGCTCCTGTGTAATGTAATTGTAAGTAAGACCATTTTATTTGAGCCAAAATTGGATTAGTCATCAGTAGTTAGAGTATATAGATGAGTAGGATTCCTCTGTTCTTGTCGAATAGCAAAAGATAGAGCTAGCTTCAATCCTGTTATTTAACCAAAACACCTTCACACCAAAATATGAAGTTTTGGTGATTTTATTGAATTGTCTCAACTATAACTTCAACAAACATACACACACCTAATTCCTAGCAAACATGCCCAAGAGTTGCAGCCAAGCTAGTCAGGGATGTTGGGAATAGTTGTGTAAAAAAATGAAGGGAGGACTAGACTGAGGAAAAACACAAAATACAAAAGACATGGAGCTGCTATTACTACTTGAGCTCTCTTTTCTTTCTTCTTGTAATCCAAATGACATATTGTATTGGTTTGTTTTTTTTTACTATGCTTCACATCACCGGCAGATAACAAAGAGGAGAGGAAGAGAAGTATGAAACATAACATGTGATAGGTAATGCCTACATCCCAAAAAAACGCCAAGGATCAACTGAGCCATCTATTTCTTCCTGGCCTTCTCAAAAGTAGCATTCTATAGAGAGTACCAGTTGTGCGTAACATGACTGATATGTTATAGTAAATTGATATTGTCTGGATTCTACTTAGCGGTGTTCAGTTTTCCAGATTTTATATTAAGAGAAACTAGTTCTGAGTGTTGGTGGAAAGCGGAGTAAGTGCAAAGCCATCTCCCTCTCCTCCTAAAGCTGTTTTTCAGCCATTTAAAGGCTGTACTAATACATACAAATGCGGCACCTTTCCTAAAATAAAAGGAGCCGCAGAAGCAGCAAGAGGAAATGCAGGACTGAGTAATAAACAACAATTAGGTGTTTGGCACACATTGCAAAGGAAGGGGAAAGATGAATCTGTCTTGTGGAAGTCTGCCTTGCAGTTCTTGCTACTTTTCATACATACCTGACTGCACCAAAGTAGTTTGAATAAATTAATGGATTTTTACATTTTGTGCAGTTGTATTCCACCTTTTCTCTGGAGAGCGCAAGACACATTATAATGGATTATCCCTCATTTTTATCCTGACAGGATTGCAATACCCTTTCTATGATGGAAAAGGAAATGGAAATATGCATCTAGCACTCATGAAAAATACTGGGAAACTGGCATGAAGGAGGGAGAGTAGATTGTGGTACCGCACAAGAAGATTTATGGCCTTTGTCCATTAGGCAGAGATATTTGGGGTAAATCAAAATTAACAAAATTCTAGGGCAGTGTTTCTCAATCTTGTTGTTATTCTGAGCCACCCGGAGTTGTTCAAGAATTCAGTTCCCAGAATTCTGTAACCAGCAGTCCACACATCTTAAAGCTGCTAAGGTTGAGAAACCCTGTTCTAGTGTACTCTACACTCCTTTGGATCAGAGTCATTGCCTTAAAGAATTCAGTGACGCAGAGGCATGTCAGTTAAATGTTTATGCTTAGATGTCATCGTTTCTGATGCTCTTAGAATCAGGCTGTCCTGGATTTAATTTTGCATCAAGGTATCTTTTGCATCAAGAACTGTGCCTCGATAGTCTTGTTCTTCCTTGTTTTTACTTGCTGACAGTGCTATTATCTTTGTCTCTTTCCCAAATAGCTCTGGATTATGCCTGCATTTGGAGCCCGGCCGCAATTTGATAATACCACAGAGCTTGAATTCTATGGTTACTCCATGTGGGCTGCTATTGTGGACATCTGCTTACCCTTCGGCATCTTCTACCGGATGCATGCTGTTGCTAGTTTAACTGAAGTCTATGTCATGTCCTAATGGAGAAATGAAGAACTTTTTAGAAGAGCCCACATTTCTCATACCACCCAGGACTTGAAAGCCTAAAGAGCTGCACTGAGGGGGTTGAGTTCCTTTGTGCACCCGGCCCAGGGATTTGATGGGCATTATCAAGAGAACTGACAAACCCCCCCCTTTTTTTTTCTATTTAAATGACTCCTTTTCTTGATAATCACCTTCAGTTATTTTTTTTTCCTACCAGATATGCAGACATCAAGGACCCTATATAGGCTTAAATTCACTCCTGGTCACTTTAAAGAACATTTTGACTTCAGCAGAGCAGTCTGAGGAATCACAGCTTGAAAGAAGAATTTAGTGAATGTTGAAGACTGTTAACAGTAATTGTGCCTTTGTGCCACTTGGATGTCTTCATAAATGACCCTTCAATCCCTTTTCCAGTGATTTATGAAGGCCTCAGGAGTACGACCCTGTTAAAGCTCATACATGATAAGAAGAATCCTGGAGCCGTTCTGGGTTTCGATGGGACTTCCTTGCTGTCCTGAATCAGGGCCTGAAGACTGTATGAGTCCATCTAAAGGGTTATTCTGTCAAGAGCGTAATAAGAAATGTTGGTTTTTAACAACAGTTTGATTTTTTTTTAATGAGCCTATTTTTATAAAATGTACATATTTATTGATTCTCATTGTGATAATTAAAAGGGAAATGAAGCCCCAGAGAACCACCATAAGGAAAACACTTCCCCGCATGCCCAATCTTAATCCTCTAGCAGTGCTTAACCGGCAGCCTGCCAAAGGTGGTACTTCCTCTGCTGCTTCGGCTCAGAGTTCGTAGCAAGGGGGATATTGTTCTCCTTCATATCCCATTGGAGGATCTCTTTTAGGACGATGATATGAAGTATCTACATCTCTCTGTAGAGCTAGATTAATTAGATAGTGCTTCCTTCACAAAATCTTATATACAAACACACACACACCTTTTAGTATAGTTCACATCTTAGGATAATGGTCATATAAATAATTCCAGGTCTTCTGCTTTGGTTTAAGATTATCATCGTGTTACTAAGCCCTTCTAGCACTAAAAAGAGAAAATGGCCATCAATGAGAACCTATGGAGTTTATTCCTTTATAATACCCTTTCTTAATTTAGTTGTCCCTTCACATGCATCAAAACATATTTTCTGTCACCTTCTATCTTCATGTTAAGAGTTTTGGGCATGTTGCTGTAGCAATGGGAACTTCGGCAATCAGGTTGGAGAGGATTGCTTTAGAAAATCATCTTTTTTGGCCACTGTTGAGCCATCCCTCCTAGGCTTGTATTTGGAAATACCAGTAGAGCAAATTCTGTGCGTCTTTGTATTAATTTTAAATCATGTAGTTTAATTCTATATGACTATAAACCACAGCTGATAAGAGGAGAAATTAACAGAATATATGTTTCCACTCCAAACAAGTAAATCAATTTTGCTGGTCTTAATTTTATTCCAGCTTCAATAACAGATTATAAAGATCTTATTTGATTAATGTGGTGATTAATTGAACAGGACTAGGAGATTTTCGCAATGAGACTTTCTGAATTCAGTCTTTGACATGCACAGCAGGATATCTTTGTCTTCATGCATACGTAAAGCCAATCTGGTGGAAAATCCCCCTTTGATACTGGATTCTATCTAGAAGTATTCTGACACGTTTTAATGATGGCCCAAAACTGGGTTTATCTAATTCTTTCCAGTGTACAAGGTAACAGCTGTGCTAATGATAGGAATTTTTGACATGTTTCAAGCTGGAAGAATTTGACAAGAGCTGTAGTTGATCATCACAATAGTTATTTAATTGCACTGTTTAAGAGTCCCATTTTTTTCTTTTGAAATTGTATTTACAATGGAAAGAAATGTGATGTTGGAAAATGGCTTGAGTGAGAGTAAAGATGACAGGCTCCACAGAAGTTAAAATATCTCAGATGATAGAATAAAAGGAAATTGTTCCACTTTGTCCTGCATATCTTATTTGCTTCTGAAATTTGTTATTTGCCTGTTTTGAACCTTAGGGGGAAAAAAAAATCTGCAGTCAGTATAGCATAATAATGACAGAAGGTGGATATCAGAATAGGAAAGCCAAAAGCAAGGCAAAGGTAGTCCATTAAACAGAACTAGAATCAGGTTATTTACTTGTGAATTCATGTCTTGCTTGATTTTCCTTCAAACATCCTGTTCAGGAACGGTGTTTGTGATCAACGGTGCTATTTCCACCATGACGATTGGGAAAGGACTGATTTCAGAAATGAAGCTAAACAATGAAATGTTTTATTGTGGTCATTAACCAGCACAGTCAGGGTGACATGGAATTCCAATACAGCCTTGAATATATTTAAGTGCTTGCTATTTGATATCTCTCAGTTAGCAATTATTGCTGAATCTGTGAACTTATCATATACAAAAAATATAGCAACAACATATTGCCTAAATCTAATAATCATATATGAAGCAGCCTTAAGGTGTCCCTAGCTGTACTGGTATATTTTTTCCCTTGTCCAACACAGGTTGTGGCCATGGAGTTACCGTAATCTGTTGCATTTCATGGATCATCCAACCCAGTGGCAAAGTCAAGTGACTCCCAATAGGTACATAGGTTTAGGGCTGGTGAGGACATTCTTCTCCTCTCCAGCCCCTCAACCTTGTTTTCCAGAGGTTTTGGGCACCTGGAGAATCCAGTCCTTTCCGGCCACCTACCCCCTTTTCTCCTTCCTAGTGCCTGAGCCAAACAGTTCAAAAAACTGGATCAGAGAGGGCAAGAGTGGGGTTGCGTAATTAAGCTGAAGAGAGCCAAATGGCTTTTACTGCTTGGTTAGTCGTTCGGGTTTCTTTTGATCGTAGATTTAGAGCTTTTTTGGGTCAGTGCTGAACCCAAGTCCAAAAAGATCATATCAACTGATTGCAGATGTTTTTGAACACACCCTCATGCAACACTTGCTGAAGGCCAATTTAAGTATCTGTCAAAACTTATTTCCTTTCCTCTCCATCCCACATTAAGAAGAGTGATTGGTGAATTTTTTCTTATTGGTTGGTGATGTTGATGGGAACGGAATGAAATAAAATTAGAGGAATCTACCAATTCCTCTCCTTAATATACCATAAATAAAAAATAATTATAAGGACCACTATAGCAAATTTTACAACAATCTTCTGCTGGTTAAAGGATTTGGTACATAGCATTTTAATTCAGTATAATGACAAATTTATTTTTTTTAATCTGTACAGTAACACTTATAGATTACAGATCTGACCACTTGTTAACAAGAAATAAAACATCTGTTAATAGTTGGATGTTATATTATTAACAAATTGTCCATTTTGATCAATACTATTAAATTTCAGTCATTGAAATTTAGCAAGATATTTTCCATTTTGAGGCAGGGAATGTGAGATTGATAGTGAACTGCTTAAAACAAGCTGTGTAGGTGAATTTCTAAACAGTCCCCTGAAGACACAGCCAGATAGCCATCTTAAAAGTGTTTCACATCAGTCAGAAATGTGAAGAAAAGGGAAAGTCCTTTGCCCTAATTGTCACATGTTATCCTGTCACAGTAATGAAGCCAACAAACAGGCCTGCCTCTGCCGTTTTAGTTTGAGGCAAGTTAAAGGAAATGATTGATCAATCCGTTTCCTCTTCTACCAAGTGTTATCTCTGACGGAAAAATAACCCTTGTTCTCCCTAATGAGGAGTGAGGTGGGATTGGGTAAATGTTGGCGAGTTCAGCTTGTTTAACTACCAGTTAGGTTGTCTAACTAATGGGACAACTGATTGGAATCTCACATCTGCTCCAATCCTATGGCTATCGAGCTATTTCCAAGCATGGGCCTAACACTCTTTTCGAAGAACACTAAGCCGATGTTTTAAAATAATAGCCCAGCCAGCTAGCCGGTCACAGGTGCAGAGATGGGATGTGCAGTGAAGAAGGAGGGGGTGGTTGATAATGAACAAGCACCAGCTTTGACAAATACTATCGGTACAAAGGACTGGCAGTGCTGGCAATAAGTCACATTCAGAAGCAGGCTGCAGCCAGCCAGGAATCTGGAATGGAGGAGGGAGAATGGTGAGCCCTCCCCAAGTAATAAAATCAGTAAAAACAATGGCCACCTGAAACTACTTCTTAACAGAAGCAGTAAAGATCTTACCATACACCCAGTGAACCAGGAACACTTAGCTGGCAGAGCCCAGGTCTCTCTCCCAGTTTCAATGGAATTTTGTGCAGCCCAGGATTGTGCTTGAAAACCTGTCTGTAGAACAAACCCACATGAAAACCTCAAAACGCTTTGGAAAGTGTCAGAGAGTGCATGGGCAGAGATCTCTGGGGAAGCCAGGTGTCTGGCTCAAACCAAAACCCCGATTCCCAACAACCGCAACGGAGAGCTTGCGCCCACCGCAACCCTAATAGATGCTGGCAGATCTTACTCCTAGTGATAATGACCACATTACCAACTACATCACCAATGAAGCGTGTTGTGGCAAATACTGTATCGGGAGGACAGGGGAAACGCCTCTTTAAAATTGAATGGAAAAGATGTCTTTATGCTGCCTCAATTGTAAGTGGGGGAAGAGACAAAAGCAACATCAGGAGAGTGTGGCATGGAAACTGTTACCAGGTATCTTTATGCTGAAGTTATGGGGATGTGAGAAAGAGCCCTAAATCTCTCGCTAAAGGTGGAAAAATGAAAAATCCTGTCTTTGTCAGGTACATCGACTTTGCACCGTCACTCAACCCAGGAGGAGTCTGGCCATTCCTTCAAATTCACCCACGACCACCACTGCCAGCGTAAGGTGTGATGCCAAGGAGGTTCAGATGGCTCAGACAGCAAGTAATGACTCTGGGTGGGGTAATGACAGGGCATTCAGGAAAAAGCAGGCAGGACTAAGCAGGCTCAAGGGAAATCATAGGATAGGGAGACTGAACAGATAGAATAGCACAAGAGAAGAAGAAAGAATACAGGCCATCTGAAAAATACAGGGAAGGAATCAATAAGGAGTTTCAAATAATCAGCTGCTTCCATGTGACCTTCAAATCCAAGGCAACACAACCAATTAATTTTAATTGGCCAAACTGAGTGGTAGACAAAGGAGAAAGGGGAGATTTCAAACACTTTACAGCAGCGGCCGCCAAACATTTGGGCACCAGGGGCCAGTTCCGTGGAGATTTACATAGCCCTGTTTCTGGCATGCCACAGACTGGTGAAGGTCCGTGGACCAGGGGGTGGGATGGGGTTGGGGACCCCTGCTTTACAGCATTAGTATCCCTAATCCAAAGAAACTCTTTCTGACTGGGAACTTCTTAAGATGTGTTCTCTGCAGGATGAAGAGAGTTAGCCAAATCTATACAGCACTATAAAACGTTCCTGGGTGGGAGGACACAGAGAAAAAAAGAGAGAAAGATGGTGGAGTTGTACATCTCTTACATTTGATAGTCCCAGCCTACGGAAGAAGGACCCCAGTACTTATGTACAGTATTTGGAAATATCAACCAGAAACTTTAAAGGAAAAGTGACTTGAATCTGTTCATTTGTGGACTGAGGAAAAGTTCAATAGCAATATTGCTGAAGAGTATGGGTGGAATAGTATGCAGAATTTCCCTCAGGTTGCAACAACCTATCCCAGATTTGTTTTTTATGAGCAGAATATTCAAAATTGCCATTACCTGAATTGCCCGATCATAACTAAATTTTAGCAAGTCATCATCAGGGCATAAAGCATGTCACCCTTGGTCCAGGAGTTGCAAACAGCTCTGACTCTCTTATTAAAGCTAAAGGCTTCCCTATTAGTCGTGTCTGACTCTAGGGCACAGGGCTCGTCTCCGTTTCTTGGCCAAGGGAGCCAGCATTGTCTGAAGGCAATTTCGATGGTCATGTGACCAGCATGGCTATACACCAAAGTGTATACAACCATATCCACTGATGTCTTCCCACCAAAATGGTATCTATTTATCTACTTCCATTTGCATGCTTTCAAACTGCTAGGTGGGCAGGAACTGAGGCAAGTAATGGGAGCTCACCCCATCATGCAGAGCTCGGGTCTCAAACCTGGGTTGTCAGCTCTCCAGCTGACAAACTCAGTGTGAGCCATCGTGCCCCCTTTATTAGTGACCCCTTCATTCCCTCTGAGAACAATTGATTCCACCCATGTGTCTTCACATCAGTACTCTGCCTCCTTGCAGTTGAAGAAAAGTAAAAATAAAACATTTAAAAGTGTGAGCTCTGCCACAGAGAAATTTTTGAGTTCTGTTGGCATCAGTAGGATTAATGTATATTCAGCTTGCAAGCAAGAAGGCAGAGACTCAGCCCCTTTCCCCCTGGACATGCCTTTTATGATTTTGCACAATCAGGGTAGTAATTATCCTTGTAGCAATTACGATCTGTTCAGTAAAACTACATTATTTCATTATCTTGCTTCCTCTTATCACCACACACACCTTGTGCTCACCAACTTATTTGTCCTTGAAGCTGGTACAACTGGATGATTTATCACGTTCTCACATTCTTTCCCAGGAATATCATGTAGATATGAGAAAATCAGACAATCCAGCATAGCCATTTTGATACATAGATCAAAATGGCTTCACTTAAACATAAGATAGCTTCCTTCACAAAACATTTTTACACCTGTGATCTTTGCACAAGACAGGTATGTGCTGGAGGACCAAAGCAGACAAGTATATAAGGAAGACTCTCTGATTAATTGCTTTGCTTTGTGCAACTTCCTGTTCACTTACCTTTCTATTGACATTTAACCTATTGATTAGCACGTTGAGAAATCCAGTTACATTCTTAGGTGGGAGTATGCAACCAAACAAATTCTTCCAAAGGCAGCTAATCAGCAGGAGGAAACCATGATGACTTGCAAGATTAATGCTCTTTCAGCCACTATGCCCAATTTCTGTAAGAGGATTGCATCATGGTGAAATTAGAAAAAATAGCTGATTCATTTCCACTTTTCCTTACTCGTGGAAATCTGGGTGACATGATTTGCTAACTACTAAAAGCCAAAATGACTGGATTTCATCAGAGGTATAGCTAGGCTTGGCACTTAATATGTTGCCAATCCCAGTCTGACATTGTAGGAGGACAGTCTTGTTAGTCTTTGGTGGCAAGTATCAGGAACCTAATAGTCTCAACGTTGCTTTCTTTCTTTTCTTTTTTTTCCAAAAGGCAACTGGACTGTTTTTTTCCTTGGAGAAAAAGAACAAAACACTTCGCTTCTCATCCAAGACGCTTTATCCAGGAATCTGGTAGCATCTTTTCCAATTATCCAATTGATAAAAGGCATAGATCCAGCTTTCAGATGTCTTATATCTACCTGCCACTAAGACTGGTTGTTGTCTTTCAACAAACAAAAAAATGTTTATTCTTCCCACAGTTACTATGCCTAACTCTGTAACAGCCAGATGAACGTGCTGCTATTAGCACTCTATGGGGAGGGGATATAGATGATCCATCCCAAAACAGCTGAACCAAAATCTTGAACAGGTAATAGACTGGAAGATGGACACAAAATCAAAATTCAATTTTGACACAATAGAGGAGCTAATAGTCTGTGGTTTATCTATTTAAGTTGGAGAGATCAGCCCTCTTCTTCTTCTCCTTTCAGAAGAATTGGCTTCATGGGCTAGGACTGTTCCTGACACCAGCTTTGTCCAAGACTAATTGGCCTGTGCAGAATAAGCTCCAGCATGGTGTTTCTCTTCCTCAGCAACTTTTAAGGTGTGTGGACTTCAACTCCCAGAATTCCCCAGTGAGCCATAAACACTGCTCTAGCATTGCTAGCTGAAGCTGCTGCATCAGTTGCCTTCTTCTTAAATAAGGCAGCAGACAAAATCATGCTTTTTTTGATATCCAGAACTGGCTGGTATATGGCAAGATATGCTAGCTTTGGAAGCAACTTAGAAATGGTATCTGCTGAACTATTGATTAGCTCTTGGACATGATCTTGATATTCTAAAACAGTGGTGTCAAACTCGCGTTGTCATGGTGGCGTCATATGTCATATCGGGACTGTTTTCCCCTTCACTAAACTGGGTGGGGACGGGGCCAGCATGTGATGCATCCGGCCCACGGGCCACAAGTTTGACACCGCTGTTCTAAAGGGAAGTTCATACTGCAAAGGTGACCCAAAAATTTGAGCTGGGGATGCTGGGAATTGTAGTTCAACATTTCTGCATAGCACTCAGGGGAAGTTGCCTCAGACTTTTTACATTTTTTATGTTCCAAGTTTGAAATTGCTTCACTCCAACTACATTTTTGGCCCTGAAATACCTCAAATGAAATGAAACTTAACTTGTCTCCCACAATTTAATCTAGAACTTTGGTAAGCTGTGTTCTTACGGTATTATGTGCCCAGAATCACCCTCGTCGTCGCCCAATCTCCATTCTTGGTGGGACTGAGAAAACTCTCCAGGTTTGGGGTTACAGAAAATGACATGCCGGACAAATGAAGTAATTGACAAAAGCAAAGAAACAGGTGTGACAGGCCATAACAGATTTATAGTAGTTTATCCAGTTTGCCAAAGTGGGGCCATTTCTGGAGCCTTGGATAAAACTGCAGCTTTGGCATCCTTCGGCAAGAAAGCCTATGGCATGTTCTGAGCTGTGTCCTCAGCCTGTCGACAGGAAATGACCAGGCAGGTGCAAAGGAAAGCACTTGATTCCCATTGGTTGGGCTCTCTCGGGCTAATGAACCTCTTCGCCTAATAATTAATATAATGACAAAACTATCCCATAAGTCAACAGAGAGGAAAAAAATCAATGCAAACTACACTTTCCATTGGCAACTCTGCATGCCAGTGACGACTTCTCAGTTCTTCTGAGAAGAAAAAACATTTCCACCCTAGAGAAGAAATAGCGTTTCAAAAGGGGGGAGGGTGTTTGAATCCCTTTTGTAAATTCAGTTTCTCTGGAAGATTCATCTCTGGTCCTTTTTCCCCAGCAGAGGCTGCAGCTAAGCCACCAGTCCTGAGGTAAGAGGAGCAAATATAGAATCCTTGCATTTTCTGCTCTCCACCCTTTGAAGGCTGTAGATCCCATAAATATGACAAATGACAAAAAAAAACGCCTTGTAATGATTGTTTGGGAATATGATCTGAGGATTTCTGATCAGTATATAGGAATCCTAAAAATCCCTCGCCACACAACACTGAAACAAGCGCCTACTCTAGCTACTCAGGCAATTTGGGATCTCTAGTGACTCCTGCAAGAAAGAATAGCTTAAAGCAACCCAACACACGAGTGTTGTTAGCAATGGAAATACACCTTAAATGGATCTGGGCCTTTGGCCAGGTGTGGTTTAAAGTCTTAAACAAAAGGTGATCTGGGTAGAGTGCCTTATTTTTTAAATACTATTTATCTATTGCCTCAATCCTCGTGGGCTCAAGGCCATGCGTATCCTCAGGCTAAGTCTAGCCAAAGGCAAAATACCATATGCAGATTGTGATGAAACTTCAGCATGTAAAGTAACTCTGTGGTTGATGTGTGTTTAAAGATGCATAGATTTGGAAACAGTGGGGTCATTTGTAGCTCTATACTTAAGTATGGCATCAATGGGCTATACAAGGCCAAAGCTGCCTGTACCTTTTTCTTTTTTTCTTTTTTTTGGTTTTTGGATTAGCTGGTTTATAATAATATCACCTCCATTTGTATGCAGTGTTAATGGTGCTGAAAAAAAACCCTTGTTACTTGAGGGTATTAAACACAGAACTGCTGGAGTCTATCCTCTGCATAATTATAATACTGTGGCTTCAGGAGCTGTCCCGGCTTTTATATGCCCTCATCATCCTATACTGAGCAAAATGGAGGTAGAAGAGAGTTTTTTAAAAAAGAGTAAGTGTCATTTTGCATGTTTGAATGATCTGAAAGGTAGAAAAAAGCATGGAAGAGTTGTGATTCAGACTTCACTAGCCATTCCATCTTTGTGCATACAATGATCTTGAAGCGGTTTATTCTCTTTTTTCTATTTTTCTTTTACCTTTTTTCTTGAACCCTTAGCTTTTTCTTTGACTATTTGCTTTTCCCTTTTCTTATTTTATAGCAGTTTGTATTAGTGTTATCTTCCTTTCAAAATATTTAATAAAAGAAAGGTGAATCCATGATGGTGGTTATTATATCCAGATTGAAGAGTTTGGCAGCAAAGTTCTTTTAAAAAATTTAAATGTACAGCAACGAAATGCAAAATGTCTTTAATTTAAAAAAGAGTCTATTTACAAAAAAATAAGCATAACAATTGTTGACATTTGTCGGCATTTAAAATTTCCTCTAATTTTTAAAAAATACAAAGCAGTATATTAAGCTTTTAAAAATGGATATGTATCTGTGGCTTTTGATTTAATGCAAAATAGAAGATTATGGAGTGGACTGAGATGTCTTGGCACCAACTCTCATCTCAAGGTTGACTCAGCCTTCCATCCTTCCGAGGTAGGTAAAATGAGGACCCGGATTGTGGGGGCAATATTCTGAG
>JANHFL010010429.1:103917-144813 GCA_032468155.1 Oxyrhabdium leporinum
GAAGCAAAAAAAAATCTCTCTCTCTCTCTCTCTTTTTTTTTTTTTGGGGGGGGGGCTGAGTAATTTGGATTGAAAAGGTAACAAATGTGCACGAGACACTATCACAACCTTAAAAAGGAAAAACAACTGCAAAGCAAAGAGGATAAGGCATGGCATGCAATCCAGGCAGATGACAGTGAAACACTGATATGAGATCATTTATAGATCTTAGAGCTTTCGGGACAACGGGGAAACAGTACAGAACGCAAAATACACCGTAGTCGCACCGTAGTCTTGGAATAACACACAAAGTTGCACGCCCCACACCGCTCTGTGTTAAAGGTGAGGTTGACCGATCGCTGAATTCCTCATCTCCAACCTCTGCTTGAGCTCGGATACCAGAGCTCTGTCGGATGCAAAGGGAGCTCCCTTTTTCCTTGCCTGCTTATTTACGAACTTAGGGCTCAGGGATCCCGAAACTGTGGACAACTTCCAGGTGGGTTCCTGGATCTTGAAGAGCGGGACGTGCGACGGGATCGGCACCGACGGCGGCGGCGGCGGCAGCAGAGACGGCATCCGGGAACTGTTATTGCTGCTCTCGTTCTGCAAGCTGACGGCATCCTCCTTGACCGTAAATTTCTCTGCCGCGTTGCTGGAGGACTTCTTGAAGCTCAGCCACTGCATCCGGATGGTTCGAGGTTGATAATTTGGCCTTTTTTTGATGATCCGCCGTGCCGGCACGATCCTGGGAGACCTTTTATTGCGCCAGAACGTGGCGGTGGAGACGAAAAGGATGGTCATCACCATGACCCCGATGAGGCCCGCGAGGACTCCTATGGCCTTCATGGGGTTGTCTTTGGTCTGCATCAGAAAGGCGGCCATTGGCCCCGGGTGAAGAGTCTGCAAAAGAGCACAAAGGGAAGAGATGACATCCTCTGGACCAGGGTGGAGACTCCACTTGCATCGTTCCCAAACACGCGACGGCTAGAATGGACCAACAATCTAAGTCGTTCTGATTTTTGGCACTCAGATTTAAAGATCACAGAGCCTGTCAGAAGAATTATTTTGGGGTTCCAACCTGAGCTGGAAAAACTAAAAATTAAATCCAGACAGCTGTGAGGAAAGGAGAAATATTTATTCCCCAAAGCCAAGAGTTTGCCTTTAGGGGCAGCTGCAAAGAAAATGGGGACGTAGGTATTGTTTCATAGTGGGGGCTTGTTCTGGGTGTGGAAGTGATATAAAACTTCCCACAAGCCTAAAGAGAATCCTGGCAGCATCAGGGTGGCAATTATATAATAAAGCAATTCACCCACGATGCACTCTGATCTTTGCTATGCAAGGCTGGTAGATTTTGTTAATTGCAAATGGAAATATTCCAGGAAAATTCTTGAAAAGGGTGACCACATGACTACCTATAGTACTCTACAAATTAGCCCAAAGAAGCTGGAGTTTTGAGGGGCAGGAGAACGATATTGTCCAATATCAGTAGATTATATTTCCTCGGACTCTGTGGAATTCCATCACAAACCAGACTCAAACTGAGATAATTTCATATCTGTGGAAGGTACTCATCCTCTCGAGAGTTCTAAATCTCCAGAAAACAAAACATTTTTTAGAGCAACAGTGAAGAGGATTTGCTAAGCATATCGCTGAATTTTCCATACCAATTATACTTTGAGGCTGTCAAATCAATTTTTGGTGGCTGAAATTGAGCGTGTTCTGTTTTCCTAGTAGTCTTTTACAGACCCTGACAAAAATTTTAAAAAACCACCTTCACACTGAGATAATCCATTTTAGTTGAAGAGACAGGTTATTTTCCTATGGCAAATACCCAAGTCAAGTAATACACACTATAGTCTCCCAAGATATTGTGTTAAAGACAAATGAGTGAACAGTTTGTTCGGCAATTTAACACAGAGAGTGTTGTGGTGCTCTCTGAATAATTTCCTGGATTTTGGTCTCAGGATGAAGCCTGGATATTTTCAGTTTTTTCCTGTACATGGCAGCAGAGATCACCACGGTTAGAGAAATGGTAAAAAGGAACTCATTCGTGCAGATTGCAAATATTCTCCACCGATGTTTCTATAGGCCTAAAATTTAGATTTTATCCTTGATTTGGTCCGAAAGCAAAATACAGGTAATCCTCGACTTACAGCCACAACTGAGCCCAAAATTTCTGTTGCTAAATGAGGCATTTGTCCCATTTTATGACTTTTCTTGCCACAGTTATTAAGCGGATCACTCCTGTTGATAAGTTAGTAACCCGGTTGTTAAGTGAATCCAGCTTCCCCATTGACTTTCCCTGTCAGAAGGTCGCAAAAGGGGATCGTGTGACCCTTTTGCAACCATCATAAATAAGAGTCAGTTGCCAAGCATCCAAATCTTGATCACGTGACCATGGGATACTGTAATGGTTGTAAGTGTGAAAAACGATCATAAGTCACTTTTTTCAGTGCCGTTGTAACTTCAAATGGTCACTAAATGAACTGTTGTAAGTTGAGGATTACCTGCAAGACGGTTCAGTGCACAAACTCTGGGAATAAGGAGGGAGCACATTCACAAATGGGATAAAGTCTCATCGTTGAAATAAGGATATAAACAAGGGAAAAATAAATCCTTATCGACAATAGTGGAGACAAAGGTTGACGGTTCCCAGCCCCAGAAACACCCGAAGTAGCAATCGCAATAGGTCTTACATACCTCTTCACAGTGCTTTTACAGCCCCTCTCTAAGCAGTTTGCAGAGTCAGCCTCTTGCCCCCTACAATCTGGGTCCTCATTTGACCCACCTCGGAAGGATGGAAGGCTGAGTCAACCTTGAGCCGGTCAGGATTGAACTGCTGGCATTTGCAGGATTAGCCTGCAATGCTGCATTCCAACCAGTGGGGCTCATGGAAATAATGCCTCTAGATTCCTCTCTGCTGATAACAATGCTGCCAAATTCCTCTGGCATAATAAACAAAGGTTTATGATGTACTTTCCCTCCATTGAGGCTTTGCCCAACCCATAAAAAAGGAAGTGTTTGATGTTGCCACTAAAATGGCAGAAAAAGATAAGGTGACGGGCTCATCAGCTCAACCCGTGGATTATAAACAACTAACGTTTGAGCGGAGGGCATGTTTTATTGCTCATTTATTAAATCCGATTTGCTATCTTGGAAAAGTCTGTCAACATCTCGGTTGCTGACACCAGACCAACCTTGTGTCAACTTACGGATAATAAATAGAATATATACAAGCGGAACATAGCCCATGGAATGGAAGACAGGAGGGTTCTTGTCATAAATATCTACAATTTTATACGTTTTCTGCTGGGAGGAATGAGAAGGCCTTTTTGTATAAACCAAGGATCAGAGAGCCAGGTGACCCCTTCCTACGGAAGCTCTCTAAAATGTTCTCTGTCATTCATCTTCCTCGCTGTGGTTGCTGGGAACGTCAGACTGCAGATCTATCAGAGGGATCTTCTAAGCTGCCTTCACATTTGCTCTGTCAACAAATTTTTCAGAAAGCTGACAGTCTTCCTATCCACCATGGAAAAACTGTGGCCGATTGATTCCATATAGGATGGAAACGTATATATAACTTAAGTGCATTTCAATAAATGCCCATATATTACCTAGCCTTTTTGGTGTCTGTTCAAAATTCTTGTCTTGTAGGAAGGGGTGTTGTAATTATCCTATTTTATCTACATTCACGTGTTGGTTAGTTTGTAAGCTTAAGAAGCTGCTGCTTCAATTAAAAACAACTACTAAAGATGCAAAAATGTAATACTGAATAAACGGAGAGAAGGAAAACACACATACCAAAGAGAACCAGCTTTAACAATCACTCTCTGAATCAGAGTATAGAAAAAAATCAGACACAAAATAGTTTCCATAACCCAAACATTGCTCCTGGAGTGTGCATTTCCAGTTTTTACTCCAGAATTGGCGAGGAAAGAGAAGACAGAGGGAACTTATAGTTCTGATGGCCACAATGTTCTTAAGAGCCAGCCATTTTCAGCCACCTTTCCAACTGCGCTGGAAGCAGTTTGGATTTCCCCTGCATATTTCAATGGCTGGCTTAGAGGAAATCAGTCCTTAAGTTACAACATGTTTGAGTTTACAACATGTTAGGGTTTTCAAGGCCATGATAGAAGTACTAATAGGCAGAATTTGTAATTAGGTGTAAACATGTGAACTGAGACAGAAAGAATGGGGATGGAACCACAATTTCACACTGAGAAGCTGTCATCCACAGACTGGTGATGGCATTGTTAGTGTCAAAACAGGAGGGCTAGTCCAGGTACTACTTCTGTGAACCAACTAAACCTAAGCAAAGGTCTTCCTAGTTAAAGCAATCACCTGCCCAGGAACAGAGATGATTTCAGGAGTCTCTCCAAAGAGAATCCCCGTTCAAGAGAGTCCATGGTCAAAGGAAGTTGGATCACTAGCTATGTAGGTTTCTATGCTTCTGTCCTGGCTGGATTAAATCTCTGCTTATTAGTTTCAGAGCTTCTGTTGCCTTCCTAGAGAGCACTGATAAAGACTAGAGGTGTCTTGCCCCCCAGCTATATGACTGAAATCCCAAACATCTTTCAAATTCTGGAATGGATTAGAACCCTACTCCATGGACCAAAACAACATCTTTTGGAATGATTTCAGAGAAGGCTATTAGCTGCCTTGTTCAATAAAATAGAAAGTGTCAGGTGCCAGGGAAATCAGGAGATTCAGGCAGTTCAAATGAATATAAAGATTTATTGCAAGCTTAAGCTCTCTACAAAAATGAGCAGGAATAAAAGGCATTCAAGGTGGGCTGGACTCAGATGTAGGCACACGGGGACTGATGACTGATGACGCATTTGACCCCTCCCTCGGGCTCAGCCCGGTCATCTCCTACAGAAAGTTTCCATTGGATGATATTGCAAAGAGTTATTCGACCGCAGTTTAATACAATTAATAGACCCTGAAGTTCTCTGTTGTTTTTCAGCCATCTCCCTTAATTGCCCACTTTTTCCATCAATTTTCTCCTCTTACCTCTTCTCTGATGCCAAGTTTCAGAACAGCTGTGGTGCTAAACGATGGCGACCCTCGATCCTTCGCTTGGATGATCACTGACCAAATGCAATCTTTGTTCTTGGTGATGTTGTGAATGATGTCCAAGGATCGTATGTAAGATTTCAGTTTAATTTCTCCAGAGCTTTGATCAATATCAAACACGTCAGCCGGATCAGTCTGCATAATGGCGTAGTCCACAATGTTATTGGGTTCTTCTGCATCTTGATCTGTTGCCTGTGTTGGTGGGGGGTTTTTCCCCCCAGATTGACGAAAAATCATCATTTAATAAATGTTCGTCTATTTTAAAGAAGGCTAGAAAAATTCACCAAATTACTATTTACTGTATCCCCAATATGGGCTCTGGATTTCACACCCATTTTCAGATTATGCGTGGAACATGGTATAACATAGTTTATGGAGTGGAATCAAATTGGTTTCTGGAAGTAAGCTTAACTATTAGAATTTTGAAATCACATTTTCCTTTCAAAACTTAGCGATCTTATTCCTGCCATTTTTCTCTCTCTCAATTTGCAAAATTGGACTGTGATGGCAATGGTGAAGAATCATTATGGTGAAATGGAACCATTTCCTCATTATAAATTTGAGGAGATAGCAGGAGGAGGGGACTGGAAGGAACCCAAAGTTTTTTAAAAAATATTATTTGATTTATATTTCATGATAAACCAATCCCACCAAATAAGGCTCACAAGATGTATCTCAAAATTCTAAGAGAAAAAGAGAGAGAGACACAGAGAGAGAGAGAGAAACAGAGACAGAGAGACAGAGAAAGACAGAGAGAGAGAGAGAGAGAGAGAGAGAGAGAGAGAGAGAGACAGAGAGAGAGACAGAGACAGAGACAGAGACAGAGACAGAGACAGAGACAGAGACAGAGACAGAGATAGAGACAGAGACACAAAATAAAAATAATGAAGAATTTCCTGACCATAAGAGCTGTGAAAAAGTGGAACAGCCAGTCTTCTCAACTCATGGAGGTTTTCAAGCATGACTTCATGTTTTCAACCAAGGATGGATAGCCATTTGTTTGGGATGGTCTGAGGAGTCCTTTGGGCAAGAAATTGGACTCGAGGACCTCCAATCTTCCTTCCTATGATTCTATGAACTCTCCTGGATCAATGTCTGGGCCATCCAAGTATAATCTAGCACAGAACCAGTTGAGCTTCTCTGCAGCTTTCATTTAATTCCCATGTTTTATTACACTGCAGAAGTGCCCACAACACATTCTCATTCTCATTCTCAAACCTCCAAATGAACAAGCAGCCCAAAGAGATTGTGGGCGTCTTCTATTCCAACATACTTGAGCAGCACCAGCATGAGGAAGAATTCACAATTCTGATTTAACGCAACCTTCTTTTCTTCTCCAAACTTGCTTATATTGTTACTTATTGAAAGACATTAATCTTATAACTGAGAATCTGTTTATGGAACAGAAACGTTTTGATGTTTAAACAAAACAACAGGGGAACAGAGAAAAATAATACTTTAGCAAATGTATTAGACAGAGATAAAAGTTCTATCATTTTATAATCCTGTGTTAAATGTTATTTTTTTAAATTTACACTTTATTATAAATCAAAATATGATTGAAGTTACATAAACTATACTTCAGTAGTCAGTAGTGCTAATTTTGCTAATTTATGGTCATTTTTTTCATGATTTCTTGATCCACAAGCAAAATAGAATCAAAAGTCATAATTTATATTGTCTGGGTTCATACACTGTGTTCATCGACAATGTGCACTTTGTGTGCAATGAATAATATTTAGCTAGTGTGATCTGAGCTACATATACTGTCTTGTATTGCTATTAAATCATAGTTTGTATTTAATATCATGTAGGAAGTCATCTGCTATGACTTATTTAAAAACTATGGTTATAACAAATGATTTAATAATGTTTGAATTCAGCCTATCGAACTTTGACTGAGAAAGTTCTCACAGATTCTATTTTTTATAAAGTCAAAAGTTCCATAATTGGGCAAGCAGACGGGGCTGGAGGCAACTTTTTTCCTTCATGTAAAGACACAGAATAGCTTGAGGTGATTATGAAATGGTTGACCTTGTACACATTTCAAGCATTCTTACTATTTCTTCACACATATATGAGTAATTCAAGTTCTTGTTCCTGGGGGGGAAGCTTTTTGATCTCAATGACCGTGACAGTGACTTCCTAATCCTATCTCAATGTGGCCACTTTAGGAAATTTGCAAACAGGTTTTGAACTCCCTTGAGGTTCATAGCTTGTTTCTACAAAACATCAGCTTACTAGGAAACAAATTAGTGGTGTTGCTCTACAACTTGTTGGAGTGCTGTCTACCACTTCATCTTACCTGTATCTGTCTTCTAAACAGGAGAGCATAGAACTTTAAGCAGAGCTCTGGGCTTCACCTCCCTATCATGTCGATTGTCTCTAAGAATGCTACCAGAGAATTAGTGGATCTCCCAAGAATTCTTGGGATTAAACATCATTTCCAATTAACCAGTCTTTCTAATTCCTTCTCACCCCCACCCTTCCAATTCCAGTTCAAAGCATTCAGTGATCAATCAGTATTGTTTCAACCATTTCAACCTTACTATTCCCTCTTGGTTTTCACCTATAACACAGATCTCTTCCCCATCTTAAAAAAAAATAGAATGTTTGTGTTCTCCATGTTTCTATTCCTCCTTTCCATTCCAAACTACTATTGACATGGCACCTGTTTTGTATCTGGCCCTTTTTATGTAAAAATGTTGTGGTGGCAGAATAATAGGACCTGGAAAGCAGAACTGTCTCCTCTAATGAGACAACATCAGAGTCCACATGAAATGATTCAAATGATTCGCTTTGATTCAGTGCTGCTTCTGCAGCAAAAGACAGAAATGATCCTCACTGAAGGATAGAGCAAGATATTATACCAGGAATTACTGAAATGTTCAGTATGTATGTATTTATTTTATCTAGCTAGCCAACCATGTAGACACAATGCCATCTTTTCAATGAGAGGCCTCAATACCTATTTGTTTTAATTAAACAAATTTACATATACCCCACCCACCCCAAAAAATTGACACAAGGAACCTCATCAGTATCAAGGGAGGTCCACAGATACCATGTTGGGTATTCAGGACCTACATCTAAGTCTTCAGTAATCTTAACTTTGTTTAATACCATAGATTAAACAACCCAGAAGCAGTTACTTTATCAAGCAATTGTCATGGACAGTAAAAAGATAATGGGGGAGGAACATCAACTCCAAGAAGCTGGAGATGAATCATTGACTACACAACCAGAGTCATGGAAGATCCATTATGAGAAGTCGTGGCTCCACCAACATTGCTCTTCACTGTTACACTGCGACAAGCAGGCCCAGAAGACTGGGCAGCTCTTCTCCGGACTTCTAGCCATGAATGTAGTGTTTCTTGGCAGTGCATTCATATGTAGTATGATTTTCAACAAAGTAGTCATTACAATGAGAGATGTCTGGATTTTCTTGTCCATCCTCAAGATCCTATCCTTGAGCTGGATAGCATATTATTTATTGTTCACTAGAAGGAAACCATATGCCATCTTGTATCAGGATGCCCATGCAGGGGCTCTTTGGATTAGAGGTAAGTATTGTGGCCCTATATCTTTCTCACAATACCGTAACTGATTATTTGTAAACATTCAGGCAATCTTTTCAATGAAGGCTGCCCTTTATGGCCTCCAAACACTACCACAAAGGCATCTGGTGACACAGAAGCATGGTGTATACCACTTTTTGTATAGATACTGAAGACTCTGGAAAAACTGAAAATTTGATCTACTTCACTTTCTAAATATGCTGCTCGCTCTCTCTGTGCATGTGATAAATATTGATAAATATAACTGATTCTTTATTAATAAAACTTTTGGGGGGTGTCTTGTATGTCTATTTAGGGTCTTTAATACTGTTTGGAGTATGTAGCATTGTCTTGCAGAGTTTCTGGATTGGTTATGACATTATCTATATTCAGAGCGAATCGCAAATGGAAATCTTGTTCCCGTCCATAGAAATACTCTTCATCTGCATTCAGGTAATAGACCTGCTTTACTATAGGTTCTTAAATAGTGTGTATAGAAAGGACAGCTATTGGCATCTACTCCAGACAGCAGACTAACTCAGAGATTAACTGAGCCTGATAGCCACTGTGTCTATACAGCATATGCTAGCATTGCCAGTAACTGGCTTCACCTGAGATTGCAATGCTTTCATTTATGCTTCCAGGACATATATTCAAAGAAGGAAAAGGGCAGCCCCTCAGGCATTGTTTCCCTAGTCCTTTTGCCTCCTGCTACTCTAAGAAAGATGCTCAATAGTCATGGAGAGAAGGTGAAGTTGGGATTAGTTGGAGATAAAGGGTATAAGGCATATTTCTTAACAATCAGGGTAACCAGTACAACTCATGAGTAACCATATGTGGTTGTAGCTCTGGCCTCATAAGCTCTAAACAAGCATCTTTGGAGAACAAATGGAGAACATGAGAAATATCTCATTGCTTAAGCCATGGCTGTAGCATACTGAGAAACAGCTTTTTGTCTCTGAAATGTGTTTTTTCTTGACCAAGCATGCAAGACACCGAACCCTTTCCCTTACAAACCACTGTATAAGTTGTTGCATAGATGTGTTTCCATACTTTACACCTAAGTTTACTCTCTGCATTGCTTTTAGACCTACTTTATATGGTGTCATGCGAAAGACTGTATCCAGGTTCAGCACAACCTCACCAGGTAGGAAAATAGAAGCAGCAAACACACTGCTTTTGAGCAGATGGAAGCAATACCCTGTATGTTATTCTTTGCAGTGACTAATAAAAGTATATTTCATCTGTATTTATACAAATTTTCTGAAGAATAATATATATATTTCAAAGCCAGTTTCCAATGTTCAGTTCTGTTATTGACTTCAGGATGCTTCTATTCTATTCTTCTGTATCCCTGACAGTTTATCTTAAACGAATGACAGGGCTAAACAAATGTAATGCAGATATAAAATTGATAAAAACCTCAAAATTACGTAAGAGAAAATTACAGTTGAAATAGAAATCCAGATAGAGCAAACATGATTGTGTTACTATAGATTTCCATTGCTTTGTATCATTTTTGATATGGGGCTGTTGCTAATTTTCTGTCTTATATCAAGATTACTGGGGGGAAAGTTACAAGGTAACACATAATTCTCATACCTATTGGAACTGAAAGTGTCATTCTAACCGTTTTTATGAAATCTGACAAAGCAAATGTGTGTAGATCAGTGTTTTTGAAACTTGGCAACTTTTTAAGTCTCCAGTTCAATTACTGATATGCTGATTTTCACACTGCAAAAGGCGTTCTGAAAAAAGAGAATATTCTGTAAACCAACTTGTAACACAACTTGTTTCATAAAGATCAATGGCGAAGATGATTTAAAAAGTGTTTTCCTTCTTTGACAGGTGTGGGCTAATGCTGACCTTGGCCACTAATCTCCTGCTGTGGTTTTTAGCAGTGGCCAATGATACAGTTCACAGACAAATTGAATCAGAATTTAACCAGTCTCTGCAAAGATATGAAGGCAAGGGTCATTTTCTGTTTTAAATTAATTCCAATGAATTTGACATTTTCTTCCCATCAGTATCCTAGAGCAAAGAATTCCATCCCACATATTTCAATAACTGTCTTTATGTTTATGTAGTCACAATATGGGTTGGTTTTGGCATGAAGAGTTCTTTCTAGCCATACCACAGGCTAATTTTGTGTGTGTGTGTGTGAGAGAGAGAGATAGAAGTTCCACCTCTTTTGAACATGTGTGCATAATAAATCCAGCCATTAGTACATAGAAAAGAAATAATCTAAAGCTTCCCGATACTGATTCAAATTGGGAGCATGATAAATCAATGGCTTACCTGGTGTATGCTGGACATTCATATTCAGCATTTCACTACTCAACAGAGAAAAGACAACATTTACCTACTGGTCAAAACAAAATTCTTAATCATTGCCAAGGATATGTTCTTCTGTCTTCTATGATAGTAGCACCAAAGTCTGAGAAAATTCCTTATTCAGCCTAGATTTTAACATATTAGAACTTTACGCATTTGGTTCCAAGCAAATCTTGTGATCTGGAAATCTCATAGCTACCTTCTGCATCATTCTTCATTTTCCCCATGTTGCTCAGGTAATTTGACGTACTCCTGCAAGGACTCAAATGCGACCATCTGCAAGATCTTCCAAAAAGGATATATTTTGTTATATCCCTTCAATACAGAATATTGTTTGATCTGTTGCTCCATGCTCTATGTCATGTGGAAGAATGTGGGCCGGCGCATAACTCATAGCCATACCTCTGGAATCCAGCCTAGATTCAAACTCTATGGCATCATTTGGGGGCCTTTGCTTGGTATCGCTGCAATAATTATCGGTATTTGCATTTTCATGATCTATCAAATCCAAGTCACCAGATCTTCCCCTAGGCGTATGTCATTCATACTGTATTATTCCTACTACATTTGTTTATTGCCTGTGATGACTGTGGGGGCTTTGGCTGGAACTGTTATCCATGCCTTAGAAGAGAGAGAGCTGGATACCCTGAAAAATCCAACCAGAAGCCTTGATGTCATCCTGCTCATGGGAACAGCCCTAGGCCAAATTGCCATCTCGTATTTTTCCATTGTGGCCATTGTGGCCACCCATCCAATAAACATGTTGAACAGCATAATTCTAGCCTATTCAATAAGCCTCATCATTCAACACATTTCCCAGAATATATTCATCATTGAGGGGCTCCACAGGCAACCGCTTCTGGTGAGTGAGGACTCTCAACTTGCTGCACATTCCACCCAAGGGCCTCCCTCCACCCATGGTAGGACTAATAAAGATAGGGTTCTATCTCATCTCTGTGAAGAACCTATCCCATCCCCTGCCAATGAGACGACAGACAAAAGTGACAGAGAGAAATCTGAAGACAGCTCCCCAAACACAGATAACCTAGAGGCAAGACAGGAAAATCAGAGTGTTTCGTGGACTTACATCAAGGCCTACAGGCATCTGAACTGGAAAAGAAGAGCTCTAAAGGAGATCTCCAGCTTCCTGATCATGTGCAATATCATTGTAAGTACTAATATAAATGACATAATAATTGAAAGTGTAGCCTACTGTATACAAGGTACTAGAGATGCCCTACTAAGTCCCATCCAGATGTTTTGAATAACTATTCTATTGAAATCTCTGACCAAAGGCATTGTGACCAAGTCTGGTTAAAAATGTAGTCCAAAATATTTGGAGAACTCTAACTTTCTAATCCTGTCACGTTTTCAAGCACCACTGTCAACAATGGACAAATGACTAGATTTAATATAAAGTATGGATCAGCAACCACCAAAAGATCAAATGATTTTTTTTAATTTGAGATAAAAAATAACCTAGCACAGAAAGACTGAAAGATTTCTGGTATTAACAGTTTAAACTATGCAGGATTTCTAACTTTCTCTCCATAATGGATTTTCTGAGGCAACAAAAATGGCTAAAGACATAGAACAAAAATATAAGGAACAGGAAAGTTACTAAGGGAAATGCCCAGATCATGGATTAGGCATGGAAATTGCAGAGTGAAAGCAAATGAACAAAAACTTTTTCAGATTTTCTCCTTGTGTAGTACAAAAACCAAGGTTGCAAGATTTTCACTCACTGGAAGTGGGGAAACTAGGTAGTAGTACCAAAAATTAAAATAAAATTACCCTGTTTTTATAGTAAATGCACATGCACATTCCACCAATTCAGAGTACCACTTTTTCTGATCCTGCTCTATTTTTATCTCTCCTTTCCAGCTGTGGATTATGCCATCATTTGGAGCACATCCAGTGTTTGAGAATGGAATAGAGAAGTCATTTTACGGCTACTCCACCTGGTTTGCCATTGTCAACTTTGGGCTTCCGTTGGGTGTGTTCTACAGAATGCATTCTGTTGGTGATCTTCTGGAGGTGTATCGCTCTGCCTGAAGCAAATCTAAATTTTCTCACATTGCTGTTTTTATTCTGCTACAAATGCAATTACGAAGACCAGTAATAAATGGCTAAAATTATGAGACTTTCACATTAGAGAGATTTGTGATATTTTGAATAATTCTTTAATCAGAAAGAATAATCTGATCTTGTCAGTAAGTGGTCCATTAATCACTGAAGGTTAATTTCTCCATAATAGCTCTTAATAGGATTGATTTGTTCTGTACACATTACTTACAAAAGCTAAGTACAGTGACACTGAACAATTATTAACCTTAAGAATACATAGTTAATGTCACATTTGAAAGAGAGGTAAAACTATGTTGAGCATGGCTATCCCTCGGATAAAATGGTCACTTTTTATGACTGCATCAATCCCTGGATCTGGCTGAATCGTTGAAAAGAGACTGAGAAATTGACCACTTTTAAGTTAAGGACATTTCTATCTATGTCTTTTGAAATGGCATGAAAACATTCCAGGTGTGGCATCTATTTAATCAAAACACAAAGATTGTGTCTGTCATGTGCATGTGACAATACAAGGCCATTCTAAATATGTTTGTGACAATCGGTCTTATATTTTGCATCAATGGAGGAAATAAAGCACAAAACAGTAAATGTAATATTTAGAAAGACTGAAACATAATTTTGATATTAAGCAGTTAATAAGAAAATGTCTCAGAATGCTGATATACTTTGGAATAATTCAAACTTAATAACTTGAATTTTGATTAAATGATAAAAAGTGTGGAAAAGGGCAAGGACCTCTCCTTATAAATCAACAAGCAACTTTGTTTAGGATACTAAACCATGCCAGTAGACCCATCTACACTTAGATAGTCTTGCCCTGCACTGAACAGCCTTTCTCAGATGATCCCCACCCCATGATAAAATGATTGTTTCTTCCAAGGCTGCCTTGTTAGACCAGGATCATACACATTTTAAGTTAAGATAGGTCAGACATAGTCCTATTTTCATTATTTATCTTGCACACCAAATATCTAAATAATAAACTGGAACAGGAATAAATATATTAAAGCAGTGTAAAATATCAAGTTCAGGATCTGATCGGAACTACTAATTATTGAAAAACGCAGAAGCAGAACAGTGGGGAATTCTGAAAAGCTTCCAGCCTCTTAAAAATGATAAGTAGGTAGGTTTATTACATGTGCTCTAGTTGCTTTGCCCAGAGTTCAGTATACAAAAAAACAGACTGCATTGAAAAACCGCCTGTAAGTTATTATAGATGCTTGATTATATAAGGGATTAAAACTGATCCAAGCTTTGTGATCAATCTACCTTTTAGTAATAACTAAACCTTTCTCTTTGATAAAGGGCAACAGGTAAAAGTGTAAACATTCCTTGTTTTATTGCTCTCCTGTAAAATAAATCATTTAAGAATTACTGAGATAGAGTCCAGGACTTGGCTTTCTCACAACTCTTACTTCAGAAAACCAAGTCAAAATAGGCTGCAAGAAGTTTATTCAGGCGCCATTCAGAAAACTTCTGCTCCAAAGAGTAATCTAGTCCAAACCCCGAAGACCAAACATTCTTAGCCGTTGGAATTTTGCATTTTGGCTAGTTTTATTCTGTTCTGCATCAATTAAAGTTACCAGAGGAAATAAGAGTTTAGTAAATTAGCCTTCTTAAAAAGTTGTCCTATTCTTCAGAGGTTGAAACCCAAGGTCCTGCCAAAGGAACTTACTGAAAGTTGATGGCTTTTGAGGAAAAAGCAGGGAAAAGTTTAGAGCTCTGGCAATAAAGACTGGTGCAGTCTGGAGCAAATGCCTGAGCCATGGCCCTCAGACCAACTATTACACAAATCTAAATATATCTTTCGAATTCTGAAAAAGAAAAAGCCTCACATTCCTCAGTCACAACAGCTGGCAAATTCATGCCAATTTCCTTAAATTTCACGTTGCTTCGAAGGTATGTTTATTTTGTACATTTTAATTTCACAAAGTCATCTAGAATCTGAGGTACAGTCCACCTATCCCCTTCTTCTCACCCACAAATGTGCTAGTGTAAAATGTGCCACACCATTGTTCTTTCAGATAGTGAACAGTAAAATATCGATCCAAGAGCTCCTCTGCAGCCATGCCTTTAATGGAAAGGTACATGTTGCAAAGAATGCCACACCATCATAAATCAAACAGTAACACAAATAAGCTAATAAACCTCTTGTGATATAGATAAAGCCAGCTACAGCGTTTAAAGATAATTTTATCTCCATATGTAAAGTAAATAGTTTATAGTGCAATTTTGATTCTTCAGGGAACAAAGAGCAGAGATGCCATTCTAAAGAAAGAAAAAGTCAAGATAAATTCACAAAAAAACCCTACACATTAATATACAATAAAATGTCAGAGCATCACAGAAGTGTGCATACACACATATATGGGAGAGTTTGTGTATACAGGTGAAAGACATGGATGAGTGTTTACTTACAATAATCTTTACTCTGTAGTGAGATAGAAATATGGTGCAATTCATCAGACCTTAAATGTGCATCGCCAAAGACATTCAAAGGAAAATATAATCTTCATTCTTTCTATTGGCATGTAATAAGAATTAAATAGCAGGGTTTTGTTAATGAGGAGGACATGAAATGATAAATGTCAAAGGGAGAAATGTCAAAAAGGAATAACAATGATCTTATTTATCCAGTCTAATCTCCAACTGCACCTACAATTTGCTCACTTTATCATTAATAAAAAAAAAACCTTAAAAAAATTTCTTGAGCAGAAAAAAACAAACTGTATTTAGAATTAATTTTACAAGTTTAAGTTGCACTTTCCTATGCCACAAGGTGACAATATTTGTTTAACGTCAGGTAGGAAAAAAGACAAGTTTTTATAAAAAGGGCTATGTCAAAACAGCCTCTCATATTTCAGATTCTCTGGCTAGGGCTCAAATAAAAACTGGCAAGAAGGAGATAACATAATTGCCATCCTTAGTGTTGAGCAAAACACACTTATACTAATGTGATGCTACTGGATCCTGCAAAGCCATACTGAAACTTTATAAGCAGGAGAATTTGTTTTACTTGACATCAATTATAGTTTAATTAATCAACTTAGAATACAAGCCACGTTATGTGACTTTTTACAAAATAAAATTCCATTCCAGCAGTCTGACTGCTCATTTCGATACATTAAAAAAAAAATCCCACACAATAATTTCTAAATCCCTGAAAATAGCATGTGCCCAAGCCGTTTCCTCATCTCTCAAAATGCCCCTCAATATTTTTCCCAGAAACAATTCTTGCAATAAACATCAATTTTAAAATGTGAAATATATCTGAGACACATATCTATATTTAAAATGAGTTCCTACAAGGTTAGGGGGGAAAAAAGGAATTTGAACGTTCCGTAACAGCATCAGGACAGAGGAATTAAGTACATTTTCACTGACAGGGGAGGGTGAACAAAAACAAAATGTTTCCCTGAAGTAACATAAATAAGTACTGTTGGGTCAACAGTCACCTCCTAAAGGAAACTCCTTCTCGTCCCTCGTATGATGCAATAAAACAGTTGGGTCCCTGGGAACAGAGGATTGGAAAGGAAGGGCTGAGAGCCTACATTCTTTGGAAAAGAACCACAAAGCTCCTTCTTGCAGTTGAGCTTCTTTCACTGGTCCACTTTCTAATTCTTTACATTCACTGTCTTTCTACATAAAGGCTGAATCTGACCAGGGAGGGAAAATATGGTTTCTCTAGCTAGTCAGATTCAAAATTGCACCAAAAAGCATGGGGAAGGTTTGATTAAACTCTTGTTTGGTTTTCAGTATGATTCCTAGCAATGGCCATTCCTTCAACAACTTTCCATCATACCTTTCCTTGGGGGTGGGCAAAGTTAGGAAGGGCTGCTGAGTTTTAAAAGTGGAAGGGAAATGGCTGTGATTGTCCTCTAGAACATGCAGGAGGCAGTGAAATGAAGAAAAAGCTGTGATGAACAAGCACACAGCAAGATCCTTGTTTCCAGTGTTTCTACTCAACCGGAGGCAAGTTCCTCAAACGCGCTGAATTTCAAACAGCTTTACGTCCGTGTCATACCAGATAGGTGGATCCACATTCCTAAAGAGAAACAGATATTCATTCCCATGTATGTAACATAAACCTCAGGTGGAACTAGGAAAACCAGCATGCTTCCAATTTTTTTACATGTGGAAACAACCAAAATCAATAGACCCAGCAATACAGAAAAGAAAGCTATTTAACAGCAGCCATTTCTAATGACGTTTTTAGGCTACATGAATTCTTCAAATTCATTTGTAATCTATAAGTCTTAGCATTAATGTGGTCTTTAAAATGTATAATGTCCATGAGAGTAACCAGGCTAGAAAGCAGGAGACCGTGAGTTCTAGTTCCGCCTTAGGTATAAAAGCCAGCTGGGTGACTTTGGGTCAGTCATTCTCTCTCAACCCAACCTGCCTCACAGGGTGGTTGTTGTGGGGAAAATGGAGGAAAGAGTGTTGGGATATATTCACTTCTTTGAATTATTTGGAGAAATAATAAATATAAGACAAATGCCCTGGATCAGACAAAGCCTATCTTAATCCAGCATTCTCTTCTCCCCGCCCCTCTTCCTTCCCAGGGCTAAGCAGAGGGTTCTTCGAGTTTATCCATATTCCTCTATAACATGTAACTAATACTGCAAATATTATCTTCCCATAACCTGAATCTAATTTACGCGGGAGTTGATGTTTAAATTAGAAGAGAGCAAAGATACCGTACATGATTTTCTAACTAAGAAATCACATCTGACGGTATTCTAAAGTTCAATTTTGTTTTTCAATTTAAACTTTGTGCGCTGACTTCAGCAAATACTACAAAGGTAAATTGAAACTAAAGCAAGATGGCAAAGCAACCTAAGATTCAGGTTCAAAGTCAACTGAAATAAATTAGGAACAAGTTACATATTAATTGAATAGCATACTTCTGCACTTCAATGTACATCCTCTAATTAAATTCCAGTATGGACCGAGACCTTAGCCCAGACGAGAGAGGAATTAACAAGCATATAATTTCTCTTTCAGTTTAAATGCAGCATTTAAATCCAGTATTACAGGGCCTGGTGAAAAACGGCTACCCTTTTTTATTTTTAATGTCTAATAATAACTTTAAAACCTCCTTTTCATAGGTAGTCCTCATCTTACAATCATTCTTTTAGTGACCGTTTGAAGCTACAACAGCACTGAAGAAAGTGGCTTATGGCCATTTTCCACACTTCAACTGCTTGGCCACTAGCATGTATTTATGACAGTTGTAGTGTCTTGGAGTCATGTGACCTTTGGCGACCTTCTGACAAGCAAAGTCAATCGGGGAAGCCAGACGCACTTAACAACTGTGTTACTAACTTCATAACTGCAGTGATTCTCTTAACAACTGTGGCAGGAAAGGTCATAAACGGAGGCAACACTCGTTTAACAACTGTCTTGCTTAGCAATGGAAACTTTGGGCTTAATTGTGGTCATAAATCAAGGACTTTTTTTTTTTAGTGTTCAGATCCTAATTCATTTCAGCACCAAATGCATCTTACTTTCAGTGAGTAAGAAGTCACTTTTTTTACTAAACATCAAATAGTTTATTAAAAAATGAAATGTCACTCCATATGTACAATCTGGACACTTTAGAATCACAGAGTTTGAAGAAGGAGTAATATATGTTGCATATTATATAAATCAGCAGCACAAAAGTAAGGCAAATTACGTTCAGTGAATTAACTGCATCCTTCTAGCTGATACTGTAAAGGTATTCTGTGATTCTAACCACTGAATTTAAAGACCAAGCTAAACCTCAGGCTGATACTTCTGACTCAAAGAATGTTCTCATTCAGCATGCTAGTGGTAAGAAAGAGGAAAGTGGATAGTAGCTTGCTAGCTTACCTTAGATATATAACTCCCCACATGTAAGTGCGGAACCACATAGCGGTACCAGAATTAGCCTGGTATTTGCGGATAAGGATGGGATGAGGGACAGGAAGGAGCCCCACCAATGTGCCGTGTTGCAAGAATTTCAGAATCTCGGATTCATCTGTAAGGCCCCTGCAGACAGTGGGAACACCTTTATCTTCTATACAATGCACTGCATTCTCTCTAATGCAAATTACAGATAATTGGACATGCAGGTTTATGCAAACATAGAAAATTGGCAGTAGAACAAGACCTAGTGAGCCGTCGAGTCTGCCCTTTGAGGTTATTTTACTTAATTTTTGATGGACATGTGTTTGTGTCAAGTGTATTTAAACTTAATTACTGTTGTTACTGGCCAACTACCTCCACTGGATGTTGGTTCCAAATTTCCACCACCCCTTCTGGGAAATAATACTTTCTAAATACTTCTGAACTTCCCTCCGTCAGTTTGAGGCTATGCCCCATGTTCTTATTTTTGCTTAATATTTATATGATATGATAAATAATAAAATATATTGTAGTTTATAAACTATAATAGATTAAGGGTGTTTAACCTTGGCAACTTTTAAGACTTGAGAACTTCAACTTCCCCAGCCAGCCATAGGTTAGATTCTTCCATAACAAATACAAAAGGATGATTATGAAAAACCACAAATATTCTCTAGCATTCTCAGGAAATCTTACCAAACGTTATCTATAAATATTCACTCATTCACTACTAGGCAACATTCGTTAAGAGAGAAATACTTGAGCATATAGATGATCCAATAGGACTCAGGGCCTTTTCTCCATGCCATTTCACACACACACACACATGCACACACACATACGCATACAATATATAGTACATAGTCGTGATGGCGAACCTATGGCACGCATGCCAGAGGTGGCACAGAGAGCCCTCTCAGTGAGCAAGTGTGCCATTGCCGGCTGCTCTTCTGGTTTCTGGCGCACACATGCGAGTCAGCCAGCCGGCCTTTGCGGGCGCCAGAGCACCAGAAAACAGCCCAGAAAATGGCCTGTTTTTGACTGTTTTCCAAGCCGTTTTTCAGGCCATTTAAAGATTGTTTTCAGGCCATTTTTGGGGCGGTTTTTTGGGCCCTTTTCAGGCTGTTTTTGGCCTAGAAATGGCCTGAAAATGGCCAGGAAAATGCCCCCCAAAATGCCCCCAAAACAGGCTGTCTTGGGGGTGTTTTCAGGGCGGTTTTTTTGGCCTGAAAACGGCCCCCAAAATGGCAAAAAAACAGGCATGCGCACACCAGCCAGCTGGTTTTTGGTTTTCCGGTGCTCCGGCACCCGCACACATGCATGCGCATTCGCCATCACTGGAATATAGTGCGTGGCATATAGCGTATAATGTATAGCATACAATAACTGCGTACAGTCGCCAACTGGTTTAGGATGAGGTACCACGTTGATAATATTCAACTGTATGTTGCCTTCCAAGCTTGGGCAGCAATTTTATGGAGATCTGGATGTTGTTAAGAGCAAAATGTGTTCAAATTAACGACTAGCAAGATAGATGCACCATTATATAATTTGGGCTGCCCAAGAACAATGTTGCCAGCGATAGTAGGACTTGGAAGTTCTCCTCAACGTTTGAATCCTGCTAAAAGAGAAAAATGGTGGTGGCCCTGTTGCCAAGCTTAAGATGGAGCACCAATTCCGATGGATAAACAAGCCCTGACAACAAATACTCATCCACTCATCACTGCATTCCTCAGCTGCTGCAATGTGCTCTCCACAAGATCCTTTGACAATAAGTTTCAGTTGGTACAGGATGTAGTAGCAGAATGCAGACGGTACTGCAGAATGCTGATAGGTGACTCAACATTGCAGTATGCCTACTCTTGGCCCACTACACTGGTTATTGGCAACCTTCCGGGCCTAATGTAGAGTGCTATAAAGCCCTTTGCAGTAGAATTCTGTGTTGTATCAGGGACCAGGTTCTTCAAACTGCTTCTGCCCACTCTCTGAGATCATCTAATGAGGTCCTGCTCCAGGATCCACACTATCCAGAAATAAAGGAAGCTGTGGATTAGAAGCTATGTTAATCTATAATTTTGAAGACTCTGCCTCCAGGTATATGCCTGGCCCTATTCCCTCCCCAATAGGATTTATATGCACTGAAATATGATTTTAAAATACTAAGAGTAACTAATTGAAAATATTGAGAACCAGAGTAATGTAGTGGTTAAGATGCTGGATCCAGGTTCTAGGCCTTCAGTGGGCACAGAACTGGCTGGATGATTTCAGATCAGTCACTCTTTCTAAGCCCTAGCCTGAAAAGAATTAGTCACCCATGCTGATTATGGCCCTCAATCTTCCACAAAGAGGACTTTATCTTACAGTGGATTGTTTGAGGTTGAGGAAGAGCACCAGGAGGAATGATTCTAAGTTGTTCATTTCCTTTTTTAATTTCATTTGTTTTGCCTAGTACTATTATTGTTGGCGTTTGTCACTGGATGTTTTATTTTGAATAATGTTAATGAATAAAAAAAGAAGTATAAAGACATCCCATGTAAAGTCTTTGACTTGACTCCATTAGTCATTAATGCTGCCTTGAAGTACCATAAAATGCAGTGCCAGAATTTGGTAGCAAAATATCCAATTTTTAACTTAGTGGCAGTGGCCAAACATTCTGTTGCTATCGGTTTGAGAGTCTGGAAGATACTCTAACGTGAGAAAGGTGACGTTTGCTCTCTGGAAAGAATGCTATCTAAAGGTCAGAAACAGTTATTCATCAAATATCAAAAGCTGAACGGTGCAAGGGCCAAGATCTCAAGTAGATGCTGCCATCCAGTGGTCAGAAGCAGTAATGAACCAAATATTCTGTCTAAAGTTTTAAAGGTTTCCTCTGTCCAGTCGTGACCAACTCAAGGGAGCAGTGCTCATCTCCGATTCTTAGCCTAGGGAGCCTGCATTGTTTGAGAGATGTTTCCATCATCATGTAGCCGTGGATGGCTGTTACCTTCCCACTGAAGTGGTACCTATTTATCTACTCGCATTTGCATGCTTTCGAACTGCTAGGTTGGCAGGAGCTGTGGCAAGAAACTAGAGCTCGCCCTTCACACAGTGTTCAGGTCTCGAACCCAGGCTGTTGGCTCTCCAGCTGACAAGCTCAGTGTCTTAACCGCTGAGCCATCCCGCCCTTATCCTGTCCTACAGTGGGGTGTAATTTCACTAGGAATGTGAAGGAGCCAAGAATCAAGATTCAATACCTGTGGTGTATTTGGAAATACTGATGTATTTCCAAAGAGAGATTCTAGGGGTTGAATTAATCTCTAAGCCTTTGTAGTTCTGCAACTGCCATTCTTATAGAGCTCAGAAATTTGGGCATTCTTCAACAGTCCTCCATGACAGGAAAGACGTGCAGGACAACTAGGTCATACGAGGCAAGTAGAAAAAGATATGGTTCCTAGGGCAGTTACTGCAATCTCAGTTTCTATGGAAGATCATGATTAGCTAATGAAACCTTTAGGGCAAGCTACAGCTTCCAACCAAGAAATCATTTCCTCATTGTCGCTCTCATTAATCTGATAGCGTACTGCACTGAGTCTTCATATGTATGAAACTTGTTCCTTAACCTACAGAAAAGCTGAGGAAAGCAAAGTTTGGTGGAATAAAGAAATAATGAAGCAGAGAAATATTAGGCTGCATATAGTTAAGAACTGTAATAGAATGTGCACTCGCCGCAGCAACAGCAGGGGAGGATTTTGTCTGCTGAGTGTGTTCCCAGGAAGAGACCAAGATCAAAGGACGGAGAGGTTCCACGCTGAAGGGGAAAACAATTCAGGGTAGCCACACCCTAAAATCTTTCAGGATATATCTAATAGCTTAGAAAGTTATAGCTTTACTTTGGCAAGATTCTGTCTATTAGGTATAAGCAAACAAAGGATTGGACTCAGTTGGATTTCACTGCCACATTTCTGGGCTTCGGGCTGACAAGAAGAGAGAGATGGCTCTGTTTGAGGTAAAGAAAGAGAATGGAAGTGCGTTGAGTTAAAGGTCTTGGTTATATGATCCCCACTTTCCTGAATCAGCAGAGTGATTAATCTGTTATCTGAATGCCTCTTCACACTAAAACGGAAACAATACTGTTCCTAACGTGCTATTTAAAAATAAAACCTTGATGTTTTGGGGACTACTGCTTGAACACCCAAATTGTTCTTGTGCATATGCAGACAGCCATAAGGATAAAGATCATAAAGAACATCAACTAATGTTAAGATCATACGTATGACCTATGATCCAAAGCCCTGAATGTCTTAATTGGCAAGATGTAAGCAACAGTATGTTAACTTGCAAGGTAGATATAGATTAGATATTACAGCTTGCTTTGAATAGCATAAGTGTCTTTCAAGTTCAAATTGAGTTTTGGTTTTGCTTGTAATATAATATCAAAATGTACCCAAACAAGCCAACACTATCCTTAGAAATAGAATGTAATAAAACTGCATGGAGGATGGGTGCAACGAAGGCTAGTAACACAATCTGTATTTTTTCTATCTTACAAAAAAGCATTATGTGAAAGCCTCAATTGACCCAAGCCATGATGGGCAGCATGTATGGCATATCCAGTGGTGTCTATAGCCTATGCAAATCACTACTTGGAAGAGCAGAGGAGTGAATCGTAAAGAGCATTAATTTAGCAAACAAAATCAGTGGAAAAATACGTTTGTGGAAAAAAAGAAAAAATGGAACAATATAATAGATTTGAAAGAAGGCGGCCTGATACTGTGGTGTGGAATTGATGAATATATGCAAGGAAGTGAAAGTACAGGTTTAATAATGAATGAAATAGCTACAGTAAGTACTACATACTTGCCTGAAAGTATGAATTGGCATCATCTACATAACTATGGGAAAGTATCAAAGTACAAGTCAGTAGATGGTGATAATTGCATGTTATACTCCAGTGAATAGTGACAATGGGGCAACTAGAGATTTAGTTTGGGCAACAATTTTGCAAGCTTCCCAGTAAATTAGACCTAAAGGAAAAATATTCTTCTAGGTGAGAGAAAATGCAGAAAAGATGAATGGGCCATTCAAATAAAAATATAAAAAATAAGAAAAAGATCTGCATGTTTTATGTACATGGTTTAAGCATAAGTCTTCTCATATTTGTACACGGCAAAGGAATGAATAGGAACCAAAAAGTGTGATGTCTCCTGTGAAAGACTGAGGGAATTAGTGAAGAATGTAAAGGTAAGGAGAGGTTTTGAATGTAGAACCATCTAGTTTTGGGATTAGGGTCACGGAAAGGAAGGAAAGGACACTGGCTATTTTGAGAAATGAATATTTGTCAAAAAAGGTAAAAATGGCTCCTTATGACAGCATGTTTCTGTCCACTTTAGGGAAGTGGAGATACATAAATATAAATAGAATACAGGGAATGGAGTACGTAAAATCTGAGGAATAAAACAGGATATGATAGGATCAAGTTTGACTAATCAGAAAGATAAACACATTACAAAAATTAGTGACTGTAGAAACAATATTCATTAAGTCTGGTCATATGCAGAGTGAATGAGGATCAAGGTGCAAAACAAAGGTGAAGAAAAAATAAATAGATGGTGAGAAAAGAAGGAAAGATCAAGAGAGTCATGTTTAGACAAATCTGAGATCTGCAAAAAGAATGATATGAAAAATTTAGAGAACAAAAGGCAATATACAAAGCAGTATATACTTAAAATGGAAGCAAATACAATTTACAAGGCTGGATAGTATGGAGACATATAGCGAATGGCATTAGTGTAAACTATGCTTCCTTTTATTTTTCTTATGCATTTAATGTCTTTGGCTTATGAGTTCTCACTCCTTTTATGTGCTCTGCATAAAGTAGCTTATTATTATTAAAGGAGACAAATTCCTCGTGTGTCCAATCACACTTGGCCAATAAAGAATATTCTATTCTATTCTATTCTATTCTATTCTATTCTATTCTATTCTATTCTAATTCTAATTCTAATTCCATTCCACTCCACTCCTTGTCCCAAAATAGAACGCTGTGATTGGTTATGTCCATATGCATGATCCAATTCCACAATAATAGTCTTTATTTTATCTGTAGAAATGTGAAAAGAGGATAAGACTAATATTATTAAAGGAATTAGGTTTAGTACTCAATAAGAAAATTCATACCACCTTACAACTCCCACTCACCTCCAAATAGCTTTATCTAGAGGACCTGTGGCACTTACTTGTCAATGCAAATCTTCTCTACTTGGGGAACCAAGACCTGCAACAGCCTCATGATTGTCTGCAGGGGCAATTTTGATTTCCAAGACACCACCTGCAAAGGAAAAGGATAGCACTGGAGAGCTAATAGTTTGAGCCAACTCAGCAAATCAATACCTGACAGGAACGCTTTCATTCAGATGAAAAAACACATCCAAATCTGTCACCCAAAGCAGCACTTAGGCTTACATACCGCTTCATAGTGCTTTACAGCCCTTTCTAAGTGGTTTACTAAATGGTCAGCATATTGCCCCCATTTTTTACTGACCTTGGAAGGATGGAAGGCTGAGTCAGCTCTGAGCCGGTAAGAATCGAACTGCTGGCAGTCAGCAGAATTAGCCTGAAATATTGCATTCTAAACACTGCACCACCACGGCTCTAATTAGAACTCGCTAACAATCCCAGAAATAGTTCTGCAAATAAACAACTTTTCAGTCTAAAAAGAAAGGCACCTACCAACAGTCTGAGTCTAAGGCCACTTCCCTATCTCTGACCTTGCCTTTTACTTTCACGAGCACTTTTGTGCACAGGAATGCATGTTGCTTCCTGAGTTTTGGAAGATAAAGAAGAGAAGGACCATCTAGAGAGCAAAAATTCAGTGCTTTTCTTTCAGATGAAAAAAAAAACCCAAACTGAACGACATAGGTATAGTAGCATAAGCTTCTGATTATTCCTAATATTGGGGGAAGAAAGGCTTTAGAGAAAGCAATCTCCTGTTCCAGGAGATGTTCCACTAATGGGTTCCCCTGCCAAAGAGGGGCTTGCTCATTAATATACCCAGAGTGCTTCATTTTTTACAGGAAACCTCTACCTTAGAGCATACTTTACAACTTCAACCCTAAAGCTTTCTGAAAGAAAACAGCTACAGAAAATGAGAATGTTTGAGAAGCATAGCAACCTATTTATTATGCGGGAGGGGGGAAGCTGTAGATGATAACAGGGATAACTATTCCATAATTAAAATTATTAATAGTGATCCTGCTATTCAGGAAGACAATCATCTGGGCTTTTATGAATCAAGAGTTTCAACACTCCTCCTCCTCCTTCACCTCTCATCACTTCAATAGCAGCTGAGATGACCCAGTTTCTGGTCAGGTAAAATTCAGCCCATAAATAAAGTGAAAATACTTCCGGGTAGATATGTTCTCTAGCCCTTTTTAAGCGTAAATGGCAACATTGTTCTTCCTCCTAAATCAGAGGTGGGGAACTATGGTCCTTTTATGACTTGTGAATGTCAACTCCCAGAATTCCTGAGCCAGCCATGAAGTTGAAGTCCACAAAGTCATAAAAGGGCCACAGTTCCCCACTCCTGTCCTAAATGAAAGCAGCAGACCATTAGCATGTTGACTAACGAGAGAAGTACTCCAGGGACTAGTAAACAGATACTGTTATCACCCTCTGTGGAGGATTCAACTTTCTCTTCTCACATCACTGTTTGTTTCCTTATCAAATGAAGATGATAAGGAATGTCGCTCATGTGATTAAAAAGCAAGTTATATCTCTGCATTACTTGTTAACAAGAGTTGCCAGCATCTCTCAGACTCTCACCCATTCGGGAGTTGGATTCCAATGCCCAACTGAGGATGTGCTGGACAGACGTCGTCGATCCCGTCTGGATTGTGAGGACTCCTAAGGACAGAATGAAAATTGTTTTGTTTATCCAAGGGCTGCAACATCCCTCTGTTGTATACTGCTACAAAGAAAATCAAATGTTGTTTAGCAAGAATCTGCTTTTTAGCATCCCAGTGCAAGGGTGAGAGTGAAGGATTGGCTCAAAGTCACCCAGCTGCCTTTCTGTGTCAAAAGAAGGACTCCCATTTCTAGTCCAGCACTTTAATCACCACGCCATGTACTGGATCTTGTGTGTGTGTGTGTGTGTGTGTGTGTGTTTCACACATATAGTCCTCAGGATGGCAACTGGGACCAGAATTGCCACTGATAAGCAATGCAATCGTAAAGCAAAACCTTGCATGACAGCATTGCTTAGTGACAGTGGTTTTAGCAGTTCCACCGTTAAGCAAGGATCATGTAGGTCCTTAAGCGAGGGTCTCATGTGATCACAACTTCCAAATCACCGTTTTCCCCACTGACTTTGTTTCAAGCTGGCAACGATGTTGGAAATCACGATCAAGTGACTGTGCCTGACTATGACGTTGTAATCACCAGCCAGTTGCAAACGTATCTGGATTGCAATCACGTGACTGCAGAGACACTGCAAAATCCAGTACTCAAGGACCGGTCGTAAATCCTCCTTGTTCAGCACCATCACAAGTTTGGACAATCACTGAACAAGCAGTCATAAGCCAAGGATCACCTACATACATACAAACACATATCCATCCATCCATATATTATTATTATTATTATTATTACTCATCCTTATGCTCATTAATTATCAGGAGGAAATATATACCATATATCTCCAACAACAGCATTTGAGGCAGGAGAAAGCTACAGTATATTATCCACAGGCAAGTGCTTCAGGCTGAGCAGAATCAGAATCCTTTAAAGATATAATTTATCTTCAGAGCTGATCTCTAAAACAAGGAAGACGTAGGATGCCCTGAGCTGTTAGCTTTCCTGTCTCTGGGATTTACAGTTGCATAAAACAATCAATCAAACATACATTATTTACAATTACTGTAACTTTGTTGTCATAGGCTCAGAGGTTGGTATCACTTCAAATAAATTTTCTTTAAAATAAATTCATAAAAACACTTGCTTTGGGCACAAGTTGTACTGTCCTATTCCGCAATCATGAGAACCTATCCAATAGGTTAGGAGTTTATTGCAGGATAATTCGAATGAGCAATGAGTCAAATAAATATACTCCCTAGATTGTTCCCATTGATAGGAGGGAATGAACTGAGTTTAACCACTATATCTGAAATTTCCTAAGTTTCCTGTAAAAAAATGCAGACTTCAAACTGAAATAAATAAAATGTGCCCCAACATTCTATTAAATTATTTTCTGCACAGAAAATGTTTTCTCCAGTTTTTTGAGATCTACTGTCAAGGATAATGAAACCCTTTACTATCCATCTATGAAGCACTAAACGTTATATTAAGATGCTATTCTGAATTGTTCAATCATTGTTGTGTTCTTCAATCACTAGCTACCCAAGAGCAGTTTGCAAACTTACCACATTCCAAGTTTCAGTATCACTGGCCATGCCTGGTGGGCTTTCTTCTGCTGGAGACCGAGAGGACTCTGGCTCTAGGGAGCGCATGGTCCCATCCTCTGACACCTGAGATTTCTCTGTGAGTTTGTCAATGCCTGATTTTTGAGAGGCAGCATTAAGAAAAGAAAAAAATTGGGCAAGACCTAGAGGGTTTAGCAACATACTCCATCTTTCTAGTCAAGACCAGAACACAATTCTACCTACAGCAAGTTTCCCAGCACTTTGCTAGGGAAACAAAAAAAATTAAACCAAGTAGCTGGCAAAACAGACCTCATCAGATTATTTTTAATATTTTACAGTAGTTTAAAACAATATATTTTGCATTTTTACAACATGACTACTGTTTATTTTTACTTGTTCTAGACCAGGGGTGTCAAACTCACATCATCATGGCAGTGGCACGTGACGTATCGGGACTTTTTTTCCCCTTCGCTAAATCGGGTGTGGGTGTAGCCAGCGCGTCACGCACCTGGCCCGCGGGCTGGGAGTTTGACAGCCCTGTTCTAGACATCCAAATAGCTTTTAAGAAAGGAGAATCATAAATTAACAAAATAAAAGTGAAATTATATAAAAGTGAAAGACAGAAATAAATAACAACGTCCTACAGATCACGGAATAAAAGTTCTTTCCTATCAGAAACCTACAGCAGATCCAGGTCTTAAACCATCAAAAGGCTTATCCAGTCTACCTTCTGGACTAAATTAAAATCGTCCGTGAGCTTCAGTGTCACAAATACTCTGGACTGACCTGGAGTTGCTACTAGGCTGGCCTTTAGTGTTCCAGGTTCTGCAGGTGCAGCAGGTCGTGACCCTTCCATGGACATCCCCTCCTGAGAGTTGGTACGAGAGATGGGCTCAGGAGCTTTCTTTTTGCGTTGCAAAGCTTTCTGGATAGACTGCAAGTCAGTAGGTAAGTTGGCCAGCTGATGAAATACATTTCGCTTGCGAATAATGGCATATACCAAATTGGAATTACCTAGGAAATCACAACAACAGGAGGAGAAAAATGACATCTTTAACCTTCTGTAATGGGGAAACACAAATTGAAAAAGATCATGGGTAGGACTACTAGATGAGCAAAAAAAACAAGTAATCGATGGTTTCCTGCAATTTAATGGCTGCCTGAATTTTTGCAGCTTAGATCCGATAGCCCTAATCGTGAGATGATGAAAATTAACTATAGCTAGCAGAACTATATGCTGAGTTTCATGCTCAGGAAGTAGAGGATTAGCATTGTTCTTTTCCCCCTACCTTAGCTCCTTTCTTCATGTTAGTCAAATTATAGCCTGAAGTTTTTGAACAGTTGTTCCTTCAGATGGTGACTTCTACCTTTCAGCTCATCACTAGATTACTGTGCCACAAAAGAATAAACTGATAAGTTATCTATTACAAAACTGATAAGTTATCTGTTACAGATAACTCTGTCTGTTTCAGCATTATATCAAGAAATGTTTCTAAACATTATCTCAGCTGATGTTTCCCAGAAATTATTTAAAAACACAATGAAATAAAGTGATTGACTATGTTGCATTGATCGGCATGTAAGATTTAGGATTTCAGGCATATTTGGCTTTCTAACTGGCTATCAAATAACTGAGAGTCTGTTTTATTCACGACCTCTCAGATTTAATTCCCAATTTATAAATGAAGTTTATATTACAGAATATTTGAAAAGATTTCACCAACAACTGAAAAATCAAAAGAGGGCTAAATTGCACTTTGTAGTTTAAAAATGCCACAAAGTACTGAGCGAGAAGTGTTGAAGGCAACAGTGGTTATCAGTAACAGGAACTTCTTTTTCCAATTAATAATAATAATAAAGGAACAAACTTACATAATAATAAATGCTAGTAGCCCCCAAGAACAAAACCATCAAATAATTCACTACAAATGTAAGTGAAAATTATATTTTACTAACCAGAAATGGCAAATCTAACAAAGAAAGAAGGGATATTTGCACCAAGTTTAATGAAGAAGCTTTGTACTTTAAACCTAGATTAATATTTATTCTTGGATAGATTAAACTATCAGAGAGGTATTGATTTTTTATTTTTTTTACTGTTCAGCCACTCACCATCAAACTGGTACTGGATGATGTTGTTGAAGACTTCCAGCAAAAAGAAGACAAGGTGATGGTTTTGGACCATGGAGAAAAGGAACCAAGTAGTTGAAAATGCTTCCAATAGATGCAGCAATTTGTTAGCTGCTACCATGGAAAGAGACTTCAAGTATGGAGATACTAGAAAATCGAAAAAAGGAAAAGGAAAGAAAGTCATTTGGGGCAATCAAACATCCATTATAATTATGTACTGTATTAATGTACAATCAGTTAAGATCCAAGTGTTAAGATCCATATCAGTTAAGATCTAAGAATAACATCCATATCTTAACACTTGCTATGGGAAGGCACTACAAATTAATTTTATAAAGGAAACTAGCAATAGTGTAATATCCAAGTTCACTGAACTCTTGAACAGCTACATCCTAATGGTAAGGAAAACTATCGCCATCTATTGAGGAGAAGGCAGTATGACAGAAACTCTTCAACCGTTTTTAAAATTATGTCCACACTGAACAACGGTATCCCTCAAATAAAACAAAGCTATACATATATCTCCTAATTTTTTCAACAGTTACCTCCAAAAAGAGTCTTGGGTACTAAAATTAAACTTCTAGACATGGTAAGGTCTACATGCATGACTATACTGCTTTCAATTCTGAAGGAAAACTACACTGCACTATTTGCCCCAAAGATTTTGAAAATAAAAATATATTTTAAATATATATTAAGGCTTTCAGTTTTGGCTGTAAAGCCTTAAAGTAGGCAACTTGCCATTCACTATGATGGTAAGGAGGCAGTCAAATAGGGGCTGCAACCGCTGATGTCCGCTAGTGATGATTTTATGAAAAACCTGCAGGGTAGAATAAAAAGTAAGAACGTAAACAAAAGATTGCAGAGTTGCCGTATTATTTTTGTAGCAGCTAGATTCTCTGCTATGAGCAAAGATGCTATTAGCAAATTGCAGACTCACAATGATGAGAAGATCCGCATGTGTCCCCGTAAAGACAGGAATATCCATTGGTACTCGTACAGAATATGGCTTGTTGAGGCGGACACCAAAATTTCTTTCCCCACTCAGCAGCAATAAGATGAAGACACCAATATGCATAAGACCAACTCGAGCTGTAAAAATATGGGGCCAAAATTAAAACTGTCAGTGGACGGAGGGCAAGCCACCATTAACAATAGCAGATCAAAAACAAAATATAATGCTTACTAACATAAATACCTCACTCTCATTCGGTGTGGTATTCTAAAAAAATAAATAAATATATGGTTCAATGTCACCCATGCTACTGTCCAGCAGACAATTTACCATCAAGAAGCAGCCTGCATCTGTTGCTATGCAGTTTAAGCAGAACTGCAAATGTAACCCATATGACTCAACATGTGGATAAATACATGTGGTTGCTTTTGGTCCCAACTCAGCTCTGGCCCTTCTCCAACTAGGATCTCAGAAATCACTCCGATCTTAATCCATCCCACAAAGTGACATGGATATAGCTTGTGGTCTTATCTGAATTCATTCATTTGACCTTTAAAGCCTATAAACAAACACATTTCTCTGGCATGTTCTAACATTATTATTATCCAATATGGCTGGTTACACAGTCGGTCAAATGTTTAGACTAGGTTTGGCATTTTTATCCACCTATCAATCCTTTATTATTATTAAAAGATACACAGAGGGGTGTTTTGCGTGTGTGTGTATGTAGAAAAGGGGTGGTAACATTTTAATGACAGAGAGCTACACTTTTCGGTACTATGCTGTGAACAAAGCTACAAGGGGAGAGCATGATGCAAAATTGGTGAGTCACATTGTGTGCATCATAAACCAGACAGTTTCTTCAATTTCCTAGTGTTTCACAGTTAACCACACGCTTACATTACAGATTCTATTTTTTCCTATCTCTAAACTATGGAAGAGATGAAATCTGTTGATGAAGCCAAGTTCTCAAGGTCACAAAAAATGGAGCCACAGGATGCCCAATGCTCTCTCACCATGCCTTTCAGATGACAAAGATCACAGACACCAGTTGGGAGCATTGGAATGGGGCCTTTGTTGTCACATATAAATTTACCTATATTAAGGCAGAAACTAGAGAGGCTGTTTCAATGTCACGTTTTGCTATATAGATTAGAAATCTCAGATTTCTCATTCTGTAAATAAGCATCAGTCACCCAGGGACTTGGATCCAAATATAATTATATTTATGGAATTAGTCTCAGGACTAGGGAATCAGTTGGAAAGACTCTGAATCAAATTTTTCCAGCATAAAGTCTGAGAATAGATAAAACCAAACTTACATTGATCTGCTCTAGCATCATTAAGAAAGTAGAGGATTGGCACCAGGATATCCAAAACGTCACTGCTTTTCAGAACAAAGAAGAGAAATTTCTGAAAAAGAACAAGAACAATTAAACCTCAAGTTGGTGGGGAGAGTCTCTCTAAGTGTCACAAAAACTGGGCAAAATAAAACTGCATCAACAGGGGAGAGGAACTACAAGTTTCAGCATGTTTATTAATATTTTCTAGCAGGCCTGTAAAAATATTGCATTTTGAAACATTTTCCTTATTTGTTCAATTTCCAATGGCTTCATATTTTAAAATTGATTTAGGGAGGGCAAAACTGAAGATTCTGTGGAAGAAGAAAGTTCGCCTTACTCAAAGTGATTATTTCTCAGCAGACTTGAGAAAATTGTACTGTTGACATTAAAAATGTCTTGAACAAAAGTCATGCTTTTTTCCCCAATTTATTTTTGATTTGAAGGCATCAAAGAGCAGGTAACATCATAATTTTCTTATGCACGTTGCTTTCAGACAGAGGATTCTCAGGAATACAGATTCAACAGGCCTGATATCTGAACACACAGGCAGAGTTTGAGACTTACTAGGTATGCAGCATCAGCAATGGGTCAGTGACTGCAAATAACTACCACTACTGGACCATAACCCAATCTTTCAATCATTTGTTTCTCTTCCGATCCAAAATTGTTACTGTTGACCAGCTCACCATTACTAAGATTCTCCCATGTGTTCATTTAACAGGCTCTGATCCTGCTCTCCTACCCCAATTCTTTAATAATGACAGTGATAGAAGACAGAACCTTGTTGAAATCACAGAGTTTCCAGAAGAGAACCAGGAGCTCTTGATGGAACTGGATCTTTTTAGTAGAATTTGGCAGGTAGGTTTGGACCAGAGGGTTGGAGAGCAGACGAGCCACTCCTTTCAAAACAAACTGGAAATCCTGACAACATAAAAAAAACATAAATATGTTGTGATATGGAAACCTAAGATTAAGCCAATCAAAATAAAAACAAATCTGATATGTTACCTCTTCTCTATGTATCCTAGACAGGTAATTGACAAACAGGTTGTCTGGTCCTGGAGGCTGCATTGAAAGAAACCAAGTAAATGTTTCTTAGATTTAAAACACTCTCGGATGTGTATGTTTGTCTCTGAATTTATTGGCAAATGACATTTTTATTAAATCAGTCAAACAATCCTGATACAATGTTAAGTATTAAACTACGACTGGTACCTGCGATCCCAGATATTGGTGAACTATAATTCCCAGGAGCCTCAATCAGGAAAATCAATGATAGAGTACTGGGAGTTATAATTCAGCAACATCTGGAGAGCCTTCACTATGCTAAGCACTAGGATATAATGGTTGCTTATCATTTTATGAAATAAATAAAAAATAGGCTTACTATTTCATAGTTTAAAAACATACAGCAGAGAATAGATTAATTAGTACATTTTCATCAGAAAGCAAATGCCTAAAGTGCTCACGTCTCTATTCATTCATGGGTATTATGAATCCCTCTCCAGTATGCAGTACAGTGAGGAAAGACAAGAAAATTTAAATATTTATGCTAGTAATGCAGTGAATGAAAAGGTCTGAATTAATAAATCTGCTCATGGAAAAAGAATTCAAATTGGTTTGGTATTAAGAAGGCAAATGTACATCTTTAAGCCCTTAAGAGATGATGTTTCAGATCCATCACATTGCTTTAAGATGCAGATAGTCCTCGACTTGCAAACAGTTTGTTTAGTGACCATTCAAAGTTAAAATGGCATTGAAAAATGGACTTATGACTGTTTTTCACACTTACAACCGTTGGAGTGTTCCTGAGATCAAGTGGTCAAAATGCAGACACTTGGCAACTGGTTTATATTTATGATGGTTGCAGTGTCCCTGGGGTTGTGCAAAAGAGGTTATGTGACCAACTTTTGCAACCTTCTGACAGGCAAAGTCAAGGGGGAAGCCAGATTCACTTAGCAACTCTGCCACTATCTTAACAGCAGCAGTGATTCACTTAACAACTGCGGCAAGAAAGGTAAAAAAATGGAGCAAAATTCACTTAACGAATGTCTCGCTTAGCCACAGAAATGTTGGGCTCAGTTGTGGTCGTAAGTCGAGGACTACCTGCACTTGATAAATGCTTAAAATGAAATCAGAAAGATGGTTAAAATCCATTTTCGTGTTTGAGCCCAAACATCTTCAAATATTTCAGGCCAATTTTCTGGATTCTTGGGTGGAAGGCTACCATTTGAGAGAAGAATTTAGCACCATCTTTCCAGGGTTGCTTATGTTATGTACTCTAAAAGCTTCCGTTCAAAGCTGTTTTCCTTAAGAAACCCTATTGAAGTATTATATGCATATCTGCTGCTCCTCCACATTATAAACACAGTTAAATCTGGGAGCAACTCACATCAGTATCATCCATGACTGTTCCAGTGGTCGTGCCATCTACTGTGGGACTGGAGCTGGTAGAAGTGTCATAGTCCAATGTGACTATAAGGACTTGAGCGGCCTGCTCCACCAGTGGTTCACGATAGTCCGAGAAGAGCAAGTGGTTATAGGGGATCCCATAACCCACTGGATCGTAAGCACAGACGATATTCAAGAGGGAAGTAAAGAGCGGAAGGGCATGCCTAGAAGAGGATCCAACATGCTCAAAACAATGCATCAGAAGCTTGAAGTGTTAAAAGCTTTCCAACAAAGAAGAAGCTTTCATTTTATTCGCAGATTAAATAGTGTTTTTATTCTCAGAAACATTCATTAGTGAAAAGAAAAATACATTTGAGGTCATTATTCTTAGTTATTTTAATAAATGAAGTAATAAGCTATATGAATGTCAATATAGATTAAAACGTCCTATTTTGCTCTCCAATATAGCTGAGTGGCTGCAAAAGAATGTCACATATTTAAAAAAAGAACCCAACTCTTTCTAAAAATGTTCTTTAGTTTATAATAAAAAGGACCCATTCATATTGCGCAATTTGCTAATTATTGCAAACTGTTTATTTTACAGTGCCTCCTGTCTTAAGGACAAATGCTTAGTATACTACTAGTGTAAGCTGGGGGGCAGCAAGATCTGGGGTTGCATGCTTTCCTGCTGACTCTATGACGGAAGGGTTAGTAGTTGTGTGGATGTAGTCTAGTATTCCAAAACTATCCACTATTTGGATGAAGCACTGATTGGCTCCAATTAGGCCAACATAGCCCTAAAGACACATCTTCTTTTAATGGCCCCATAATACCTTGTAGGGTGGAGTCTGGGCAACTGAATGGAGCTAGCAGAGTGTTTTAATGGCCGGATGCCCTGCCTGTCGCCAATGCAGAGTTTTGTTCAGCAGATATATTCTCAGTGTGCCCAGAGAGAGAAATATCTGCCTCTACCTACAGCCTCCTGATTGTGAGGCGAGAGCTCCACCTCTAGGCCACCGCACCACTCCATAGCCCTAAAGACATATGTACTGAAGTAATAAGGAAAAAGAAATAACTGAAGGCATAAGGTGGGGAGAAATGGATAACATTTATCATATATACGCAATCCTTTTAATAAAAGAAGGTTTAGATTAAACAAGTGTTTCAAAGCATCCATCACACGCAATTTGCTATCTCTCACCTGTTCTCTGTAGAACAGAAGAACTGGACCCAGGGATTAGTGTTGCTGCTCTCAGAGGAGGGAGGCAAGTACATGACCTCCGAGAAACAGGTCAGCAGAAGTTTCAGTAGCTCTGCCCTGAAAAATATATGAATAGCAAGTTTCGGTCAGAGGGAGTATTAATTGTTATTCACAGAGTTTTTGTTACAGTTTTATTTGCACTATATTCTTTATTTTGTAGGAGCAAGTTTGTTAAACTGTTTAAAGAGCATTGTGCTAAAACTAGAACGAGGCTTTCCTACAGTAGGATTTCTTTAAAAAATACTGTATAAATTCAAGACCTTTAAGCCATCAGGAACCACAAAGACATTTCCTTATTCACTGCAAGCATGTTTACTACAATATTGTAGTATTGGAGAGAAACTGGCCAAGCGGGCGGGGGTGGGGGTGAGGGGGGACGAAGGAGGAAGGGGGGAGCCTAAGAGGGAATTAGTCTGGAATTCCTATGTGAGCACAAGAGAGTGAAGTCTGACCTCCCCCTTGAAAGCCATTGAACCTTATCTAGTCTTATTCAGGTGCAAACCATCAATCTGAGAAGATTCCTGTGTATAGGCTTGAGCAATAAAACAACTAATTGAAGTCTTCACCTGTGGATCTAGTTGTTCAGATTCATGGTCACTTTATTCAACTGGATATTCTGCTTAGCTCCATCCCAATCAGAGTTTATGTACAGTGGCTATAGAAAACTAACAATGAAGTAAAAGATAGCGAATTGTGCAGTCCTTTATAAGGCATTTGTAATAGTATACTGGCAATTTCTGCACTGTAATAAAGTAAGAGTATCTCAGTTTTCATATTCTATGATGCTCATCCAGAAGATGGATTTGAAGTCTAGTGATTAAGGCACCAGGCTAAATAGCAGGAGACCATGAGTTCGAGTCTCGCCTTAGGCATGAAAGTCGAGTGGGTGACCTTGGTCCAATCACTCTCTCCCATAGCCTGATCTGTCATTTGCTGATGTCCTCACCTATTTAAATCATGGCTGAAGTTGGGTGACGGTGAATGAGCAAATCCAACACCAGCCTCCCAGATGTATTCACAACTATCAATTGCATGGATATCCTCAGCCGTGTCCTGGAAAAGAAAAAGAAATTAGCACATCAAATAGTGCCAAACCTTCCAGGTAAGAGTATGAATAGGACTATGAAGATTTAGACAAAATCTCTCAATTCTCTTGCAGATGGAAAAACAATGACCAGTGGCACAGAATTAGAGGGTACTTCTAGCATTACTAATTCAAATCATGTGAGGTGGAAGAAATACAGAAAAACATGAGAAGTTTACAGGGTTGTGTGGGTGAGGCATACTGGTTACACAATAAAAGTCTCACATGGAGAAACTCAGAGCATCATATGATATCACAGTAAATGTCAAAAATCCAAAATGACAAGAGTGAGAATGGCTCCACTAATAGCAGAGTGGCGGAATGCATAACCAGCAAATAGATCAGCTCTTTGTAACTCCTCTCCAAATGAGGAGAAAACGTGAGATTGCCCACAAGTGCGCCAAACAGTTGCTCCTTGTGTGGAGATCACAAGGCAGGGGTCTTCAGCAGGTTTAGAGCACTTAGAGATGAGGGAATAGTCATTTTTTTGCTCAAACTGCAATCAAAGCCTGGGTTCATGTACTTTCTTTCCAATCACTTTCTGAAATTGCTTGTTATTTATTGATTTATAAAATTTATATGGCTGCCAATCTCACAAAAAGTTACTCTGGGCAGCCTGCAATAAATAAATAAAAAAAACAATAAACATATTAAAAACAGTTAAATGAAAATAGTTCGACAAACATCCACCTAGATTATTGTTCATGCTTCTGATGAGGCAAACTTTGGCCTGCAAAAACTAAGCTACAATAAGTTTCCACGGGTCTTTTGCAATATTTTTGGCTAATCTTAGTGAAAGCTGACATATTCAGGAAGGTCCTATCATCAAATGCAGCCCAAATATAAAGGTGGCAGTTGCTGTTTCAGAATTAGTCATACTGTGGCCTAAAGATATATGAGTCATTATTTTGCAGAGTCCAGTTTTACAGGTTTGCTAGAGGTCTCCTATACAAGAGTTTTCTATACTTATGAAGAGAAATCTTACAAGTAAGCTTCCCCACAAAGACCAAGACTACAAGCACTGAACTCACAAACTTCTTATCCATAGTATCCACAGACAATAATAGTTATGCTTTAAAAATCTTCCTTAGCATTTCATTCGTATGTAGGCAATGCAATGCAATGCAAGGAAGATTTTAGAAATCTATTGCATTGCAGTAATATCTCTTCTTTCTAAAATCCCCTCAAGATTAGTGACAAAATTCAGAGTAAGTCAGAATTTTGAGGAGTTCTGGTTTGTTGTTATTAAGCAGTATGCTGTATTTACTGGTTTTTCTGTTATCTGTTATCGCTCATGATTTAATTTTAATGTTACATGCAAACCAGAATCTGATACTTGTTCCTGGGGTAACAAATAAGTTCTACAAATCAATTCTTGATTTAAAATCCTAGATGGCTAGAAAAGCAACATGAACCTAATTTCAGTATGCTTTGAAAAAAATATGATCAATGGTCCCCAGTTGGTATAGTAACCTCAGTTGAGAGATAAGCCATCAGGACTCCAAAATTCTCTCAGCCAGCCACGCCCTGATCATCTCACGTGTGGACTACTGCAAAGCGCCCTACATGGGGTTACCCTTAAAAGGTGCCTGCAGAATGCAGCGGCATGGACAATCTGGGGCACTTCTAGTGGCACATATGCAAGATCTCTGCTGCATAAGCTTCATTTGGGTGTTAGTTTGCTTCGAGGTCCAATTCAACACGTTGGTGATCATCTTTCAAACCCTTCACGGCATGGGACCAAGTTACGTGAGGAACAGCCTCATCCCAATTATATCAGCTTTTCCCACTTGGTCAGGCAGGAAGGACAAGTTTCAAACCCTGACAGCTAAAAAGTTGCAACTGGCAGGGACCAAGAAGAGACCCTTCTCTATCACTGCCCCTGTGCTATGGAACATCCTGCCCACTGAGGCGAGTGTGGCGCTCATCTTTCTGGCATTCTGGAAGAGAGTTAAAAAGTGGCTCTGTCAATTGTCAAGGGGCTCCAAGAGCGGAATGCAACCCTGGGATAACTAATGACTTGAAATCATTCCATTTAAAAAAAAAACTCCTGTCTTTTCAGGTTTGTTTTTTAAACTCTTTTAACTTTGTCTTTTGTACGGATTTTATAGTTTGTTATCTGTAAACCGTCCAGAAAACACTTCAATAGCAATAGCGCTTAGACTTTTATACCACTTCACGATGTTTTACAGCCCCCTCTAAGTGGTTTACAGAGTCAGCATATTGGAATCTGGGTCCTCATTTTACTAACTTCAGAAGGATGGAAGGCTGAGTCAACCTTGAGACCCAAACTGCCGAACTGCTGGCAGTCAGCGGAATTAGTCTGCAATACTGCATTCTAGCATATACTGCATTTTAACCACTATGCCACCACGGCTCATAATGACATGCGGGGTATATAAATTTGATGAATAAATAAAATGGCGTTAAATGAATCACATGTGTTAGAATTCTCCATTCCTCCATTTTCCATAGTAGCTGGTCTCCATCTTTGATAAAGCTTGATAGCTCAGGGCAATCACTATTTCGCTTACTAAAAATTCCACCTTAATCCAGACAGCTCAGTAACTGCACTAGACTGTATACAAAAAAATATTATAGAAATAAATGTTTCCTATTGACAGTTGACCTTGGCCATCTTAAAAACTGAGACTATCATACTAGTTCCTAAACAATCAAAAGTTTGACTTACCACATTGTTTTTTCGATGGCTCTGGACAGTGAATTCTGGACAGAAGAGCAGATCTGCAATGGCTAGAAGCAGTGACTCAGCCAGCGGCCTAGCATTTTCGTCATCTTCATCTCCCTATAAATCAGCAATAAGTTACAATATTTCATATCGGACCTTATATCATTGCAGACCAATATTGATACTGATGCTTTATGACATACAGGTAGTCCTCGACTGACAATCACATTTGAGCCCAAAAGTTGTTGTTAGGTGAGACATTTGTTAAGTGACTTTTGCCCCATTTTACCACCTTTCTTGCCACAGTTGTTAAGTGAATCACTGCAGGTGATAAGTTAGTAACCCGATTGTTAAGTGAATCTGGTTTCCCCACGGACTTTGCTTGTCAGAAGATGTCAAAAGGGGGGGGCACATGACCTTGGGATACAGCAAAGGTCATAAATATGAACCAGTTGCCAAGCATCTAAATTTTGATCACATGATCATGGGGATGCTGCAAAGGTCATAACTGTGAAAAACAGTCATAAGTCTCATTTTTCAGTGCCATTGTAACTTTGAACGGTCACTAAATGAACTGTTATAAGCCAAGGACGACCTGTATTATAAGACATGGAAAAAATGGCATTTACACGAGCCAGAAGTTTCATTACACTATAGGTACCATACGATTTATTTATTTATTTATTTTTACATTTATATACCGCCCCATTCCGAAGACTCGGGGCGGTTTACAACTTATAAGC